>WBZZ01002686.1:72500-90000 GCA_019918135.1 Paulinella micropora
TCAAACACGCATCATTCGTTCCTAAAGATACTCCCGCTTGGTCATTACCATCATACTTCAAACAATTATTTATATACACTCTCATAGAAAAACATAAGCCTAAGTTCCATACACAAATTACTGAACCCAACATACTAAGGTATGTGAAATCTGGCCACATACCATTTCATCATATCTTTAAGCACCGTGCTAAGAACCCCAGCAAGATACACCAGATTGATATGGTAAAAGCTTATACAAATGCTTCGTTAGGTAATATGGGCGAAATGTCGTCATACTTCAATGAATACCCAACAGCGCCTCGCAACATACTTAACATAAACCAAAATATGACACAAGAATACTACGTTATGGTCAAACCTCTACACGGTTATGTTGTTTTTGATTACGACCAGACGCACCTCAAAGTTCCAACTTTCTTCAACTGCTACACCACAAAAGGAACCCAATGCCAACCCATACCCGCATTGCTATATATGTTTGACCAAGGAGTTAAGATATTTATTAAGAGACTATATGTAGCAGACGACCACTTCAACCCCTTCAAAACCTTCTCGGAAGAAATATCAAATATGGAAGATTATTACTGCGATAAGCCTGGATACGAACAAAACACCTTAGCCAAAGCAACTAACTTACTGGTAGGTTCTCTCAATACTAACATACACAGAACTCAGCAAGTGTCTACCATTTCCAAATCATACATCATACAACGAGCGAATACATTTTATGATGAAAGAAAAAGGGTATAGGTTATTGTTCCTGAAACGAGTTCCATACGACAAGACCAAATACGCCGAAATGAAGGACGACCTGCTACCAGAGCGAATGATTTACACATACCAAGACACAAACCCAACAGACAACATATTTCAAATGTCTCATTTAACTGATTATGTGCTAGCATACCAAAAGATAGTTCTTCACAACCAAATGTTAAAGCTTGTAAATAGTGGGCGAACTTTACTATATTCTAATACAGACAGTATCGCATACGAAGGCGAATATATGAAAATAGGAAAGGAATTTCGCCCCGAGGTTTTAGAACAGGATGAGTTCATTGCCCCACAGCTGAATATGACTTGTTTCGTTTCCTACATAAATGGCGAACCACACATAACATACCAGCGACACAGCGGTTTCAAAGATAAATTGCCATACAAAAATTCTTAGAAACACCACATAAACAATATCCAGAGTTCTCCGCCTTTGAAGATACAGAGCTTCCTGACTATAGCACCAAAGACGAATACAAACCTTTACCAGAACAAGAATTATTACTCATTCACGGCAAAGCTGGAACGGGTAAATCTGAAATGATTAAATACCTAACTGGTCAGCCATCAAAATACACTAACACACATTTCAAAGACAAAAAGACTTGATCAAAATACACTGACACACAATGCCCGCCAAGTTACTAATTCTGAATACACACTCCAAAAAATACTAACAATGCTATATCATAGACTACCTCTACCGATACCAGTAGGCGAACAAGCAATTAATCACAGAATAACTATTGATGAAGTTTCTATGCTTACTTCTAAGAATTTAGAAAGTCTGGACCATATGCTTAGAAAATACACCAAAATCAACAGACCATTCGGCGGAGTATCTATCGTCTTATTCGGCCACTTAGCACAGCTTCCTTGCCCAGACCCAACATCCGAACCATTCCATAAGTCAAAAACTTTCAAGCTATTTACAAAAATAAATCTTGATACAAATTACAGACAGGCCAAAGACCTAGTTCTACAATCTATCTTAAATAAGGTAGAAGACTATTACAAGGTCGGCGGCAATGAGCTCAGCCAGCATAAAGCAAAAGACTGCCTACCTAATATACTAACACTTGAAGAATTAGATGCTCTCAATAAGCAAGTTAAGCCACACCCTAAGCCGACCGACAAAAACCCGCCTTTAATATTACACCACTCTAACAACAATGTTCATGAAAGCAATAACAAAATGCTACAAAATAAACCTCTTAAAACAGGTCATCAGGTTGTGTTTCGTTGTAATACAATTTCAAAAAAAGTTCATAATGGCGATATTCACACTATTACTAAAGATACTAAAGAACATATATTCATTACGATGGTGGAATTGAGCAGAAATTTGATAGAAAAAAAACGATACCAGACAAGAAACCGTATGCTGACATCCAGCCGACATTCTCATCCACCATCCACTGCTCACAAGGCCGAACGACACCAGTGTGGATAAATATAGACAACGTGTCAATGAATTTGTTATATGTTGCTTTAAGTCGTGCCACATGCTTGAACGATGTTGGACTATCAAATGAATTATGAAAAGCACCTCCATTTTTGGTGAAGCTCAATTATAGATATATTTTTTTAGCTCCTTTACCTTTGAAGCTGGCAATCGTATGAACGCCCCTCGTCGGCTTCACTAACTTAGTATTTACCGCCGTCGCCCCTAGTAATGAAACGATGTCGAATGCGGTTCGGTAGTTCGTGGTCAGCCTCGCTGTCTTCGCCCTTTTTCCTTTCGGGTTTACTTTCACAGCCACTCTATCAATCACTCCTTCAATGAGGTCCTTCGTGCTACTACCTTTGTTGTATGTGGTCGCCCTTACCCCCGTCTGTCGGCTTAAGTCTTTCGCAATCGTTCCTCCAAGGCTATGACCCGTCAGCTCTACGTTATCCTTACCATATTTCTTTATGACTTCGTCAACCAGCTTCTGCTCTTCTTTATATCTCGGAGTTCTTTTTAATACTCCCTTTACTAATGCGACGTCAGTTAGCAAGTCCCTCTTATCCGCGCTTCCTCTGAATGCGACAATAGCTTTACCATCTTTCTCGTACACGGTCGATTTCTCTTTGCTGGCGACAGGCTTCCATCCGTCAGCTCCTTTTCGTTCTGACCGCGACAAATAGACATCCTCAGACAACTCAGCATTTCCGCCTTTTTGTCGTTTGTATTCTCTGCTCGCCTTTTTCATCGCCTCCCCGTAGCTTATACCATGTTTGGCGGAGTAAGCTTTTACAAAGACAATCCACTCGGACATACCTCCTATATTATTTATTTAATTTTTTTCCCTCCCTACTATATACACTCTACTATGTCTACCCTTACTAGACTGTGTGAGAAGTTCCAAAAACTTTCCATTGAAGGCGAAAAAAAATCCTTCTCGCTGGAAGATGTCCAAAAGGTAATCCACGACGAAATAAAGCGATTGAAGAAATGAGAAATGCTCAACCCAAAGACACATTTCATTTCGGAAAATACAAAGGCAAAAAAATAGAAGACATCGCCAAGATTGACAAGCCATATATTGAATGGTTAGTCCGTCAGCCGTGGTGTAGCAATAAAGACGAATTGAAAAAATATTTATGATTATAATAAGTAAATTTATATAATATACAATGAGCGAAGCCGAAGCAAAAAAAGAAATTCCCGATGAAGAGGAAGAAGTAAATAAAGTTCTACAATACGGAAAATATATACACAAAAAAATTGAAGACGTTGCCAAGATTGATAAAGAGTATCTTGAATGGCTAGTTCAACAACCTTGGTTTAAGAATAAAGATGAAGTGAAAAAGTATTTACCGTAGATGATACATTTTTCCTCTAACATTGATTTCTTTTTTTATTACTCGCAGTATCGCTTTCTGTTTGTGAAAGTCGCTAAACTTAGTAAAGTGCGGTTCTTTTAATAAGCAGTCTTCAACTTCTACTTCTCTATTAACTTCAAGGTATTGTTGAAGGATGTCTTTGAATTGTATGATATCGAAGTGGTGGTCAACGTGGACATCAACTCTCTCATATATGTCGCCACTTACTTCGCACACGTAGCGGGGTTCTACAAATACATCAATCGCCATAAGGTCTAGATATTCTTGTATTTGCGACCTTATCGTATTCCTGCTCGCATCTTTTATCACTCTAGCCATTTTTTTTGTTTCACTAAGCCCCATGAGGTCAACGCAGCAATTCCACGAAAACGGCTTACCATCCGAACGAAAGTGTTTGCTTCCTGTGGTCAAATTACTTTCAACGTCAATAATGCTATCTTTTATTCCCGGATGATGGGTTATAAGGTCTCGCACGAAATCGCTATCTTCTGGGTTCAGTACTTCTCCATCAGCGTATTTGCTTATAAGTATTCTTATGTGGGTTTTGATAGATGCTTTCGTTAGAAACCGCAACCCTCCAATGATGTACAACTTACGACGATAAAACATATTACTATATTATTATATTAGAAAAAAAATATTACAAAAATTAATTAATTAATGGTCTTCTAAGAAATTAGCAATAACACTCACATTTCCTCCATTATTAGCGGTAGCGACAGACTTTTGTAAAAATGTTAGATTTTCACCAGGAGAAAGTTGTATATCGTAAGCTCGCAGGTCAACAAGCTGGCTAGAAGTAGCATTAACATAAAGTTTAAGAATGACATCAGTTATAGTGGCACCACCGAGAGCCGTCGCAGAGGTGTCCTTTGATACGATTGAAGTCGTGGCATCAATATCGGCGAAGTTCTCCGCCGTAAGTGCTCCACTCGTTTTCACAATTCGCACTATGTTAACTTTGGCATCTTCGTTTGATATGCTCACGAGGGATGGATAAACGATTGAATAATTCGTAGCACCACCATTAAAAGTTGTTTTATTTTTTATGCTGAGAATTGGGCTTTCAGTAGTGCTCGCCGCCTTACTTCCTTCCGCTTCGTTTGATATGCTTGAATTAATAGTGTTAGTTCCTTCTACGAATAACCCAACACTCGCGGTTTTAAGGTTTTGAATTCCAATAGAAGCATCATTCCTCATTAGTGCGGTAAATGGTAATGTTGTGTTTCGCAGACTGACACCAGTATTAGCATTAGCATACTTAATCATATGGACTTGCTGGAATTTGCCAGTCGTGGGGTTCTCAATTGAAAACTTAATAGCACCAAATCCTAAATACTGGAATTGAATTTGAAATACATTTCCCTTATTCCAAAGAATGACGGGCATATCTTTGCTTCCATCACAAGGGTCATCCCAGGTTGCTTGCGGGATATAAGTAGTCGCTCCTCCTTTGGCTTGTAGAATATTCATTCCAACATCAGTTTTATAAAAATAGAAACCATTTGAAAAATCACTTTCACCAATTCCTACACACGAATAATATGTTTTCGTATCATCAGTCGTCCATAAAGCGGTGAAGCGAGCTACTACCCCCATACCAGTCCGATATTTTATTCTTCTTTTATTTGTTAGGATGGCAGTTGAAGTATTGTTTGCTTGTGTTTTTAATTCAGCCATATTCGCATTAAATGAAACTGTCGCATTAGTTTGAGTTAATGTCCGTGTATTAACAGTATAGGGGAAAATTTCCTGAACAACTGGTGTTAATTGACTAGTTAATGCTTCGCCGAAAGCTGATTTCATATTATTGGTTTCAATACTTCCATCATATCCGACTTTGACATTTACAAAGTCTCCGTCAGGATTTTGGGCGACTAAATTTCGTTGATGAGTGGTCATAGTAGGTCCTACAACAAGCTTCGTATATTCTAAGAAAAAAATAAATTAAAATTTTTAAATATTACTTCCGCGGTGGGGTTACGAAATCGTAATCATATTCGCCTTAACCTGAACCTCTCGCTGAGTGATTGCCACAGTGTAATGGTTGAAGGCGGCATTCGCGGTGGTCGCAATAAACTCCCATCGTCGCTCAGTATCAAGGCTTAAACCACTGATTTCATTTTGGTCCTTGCTATATAGCGGACGGGTATTATCCCAAGCATCCGCCCAGAACCAGTTGTATTTATAAACATCGTTATTCAACAAGGCCGAACCCTCAATCTTCGGCTTCAGATACATATAGTCTTCTTCGGTGGCACAGTCAATGTTGAATTCTTGCTGGCGGGCGCCATCCAGAGTAGTGTAAAAATTGACAACCTTAGCGGCGGCGCGGTTATCGTGGTCATAAGCTGTGTTCTTCCTTTCTTCGGTGTTAAAAACAGAGTGATAAATCTTCTTCAAACGGCGACCGTGCCCGCGGTCAAATCGCATAATAATGTTTTGACTTGTGCTTGCTGCTGTAGTATTTTTGTAAACATAGGGATAATCGATATTGAAGCTCATACCTTCGGAGCTAGCAATCTTCTGCTGGATTGATTGAATGACATCGGGGTTCGTTTCAACCGCAAGAAATAAAGCAAGATTGGTGACGTCGGCAGATACAGCCATAGGCATGGTAGCATTTAGTGCGGCGAGATAGGCAGTGCTAATACAAGTAGCAGCACCATTCGTTACCGTATAACCTGTTCTGTCAGTAGCACTCCACACAATTCGCATAGTCAAAATCTCTGGAAACATAATAGTCTTATCAAGTGCGAAAATAGTGTTAATAATGATACCCAAAGGAATTTTAACATTAATGGCCAAAGCGGCATTCGCTCCACTTCCAACAAGATACTTCGCCTCGTTGTAATTAACATTTACAGCCGACAAAGCTCCAACGCCAGTCGTCAAAGCAGCATCATCGTGACGACGAGCAGAAATCACGGGCTCTCGCAATAGGTTCTGAGTTGCGGCGGCAACATCGTTATTACCATCAGCGGCCGCACGAAAGGCTGTTCTAGTTGCTTCAACAGCGCTAATGTTAATCAAGCCGTTAGCATTACACTTTTGGAGCATACAGCCATATCCACTGGCATCACCATGGTTAGGAAGGTCTAAGAAATCCTTCAAGCTCATTTCTGGTTTCCACAACATCTTAGTCACTTGTCTAAGGTTGTTAACGTCGCACAGATAAACACCGCTACGGGTCTGAAGTTGTATCTGGCTAATTTGCGAAAGGCAATCCATAAAAATTCTTGAATAAGTGTTGGCACCAGCCGCTCTCATAGTATAAGTAAAACTCAAATAAGACCGAGCGAGATTGAAAGGTCGGCTAATAAGGTCAAAGCTTCGTTCTTGTCCACCAGCAGTGCTGACTTCAAACGTTCCAGAGCCCTCGCGAGGGGCTAGCTTATTCAAACGATAAGAAGCACTGATGTAGTCAGTCTTGCTAAAATCTAGTTCGCCTCCGTGTTGTGTTGGCATTTTTGTGTAAACTTACGATCAAAGGTCTCTATATATTTTAATCTGAGAAAAAAAAAATTAATTAATTGTAAGTGCTTTTTTTTCAAAAACCACTTACGATCTCCTGTGCGGGGTTATCTAGATTTGAGTAGATTAAAAAATGATGTAAATAAATTAAAATAATTAGTCTCACGGTAAATCAACAAAGTCATAACAATACCGAGCCCGTTTAGGTTAATGGGTCGGTCGTTTTCGTCAGTCAAGTAAAACCGATACACATTGCTTGAACTAGTAGACAATCTTTTTCCGTATTCACTACCCGAGCCGTCGTAGATAACAGATCCGAACGGGATTTCATTCGCCGTATATATTTCTTGGAGCACGTGATTATCACCTTCGCCGACTAGACCGCTTTGTAGATACAATGTCTTTTCGCCCGTCAATATTATGACATTTGGAGACTTAATGACGTTATTAGCGAAGAAATAAGTAGAGGACCGCTCAAAACCCATAATTTCGTGGATGCGAGTTTCGTCGTCAAATACAAACCGCGGTTGAATGTTAATTGGATTGTTCGCTACGGTAAATAATAACTTGCCGTCTTCGGGGTCAGTGTTTGTGTTGTTGCTTGTGATTATATATGTGTAGTCGTTGGGGCTTTCTGCGGTTAGCACCTCGGCCAGCTTATTTTTTAAGTTGTTCATTGTGTAGTTTCCTTCGGGTATTGTAATGAGCGCCTCGTTTCCGTTCTCGCTAAGAATAAAAGTATTGTAAGGACTGGCGACAGAATAATACGATTTCGGCACATAGATATGAAGTATTTTACAATGTGTCGGGTTGTCTAGCGATTTCATATCAATAGAGTGAGTGAAATCACTGTCAGTGCCGTTTATCCTATTTTTACTGTTGACATAGTAAATGTTAGAGCTCCTGCCTCCCCTATACTCCATTTGTAAGATCCTACGACCTCAAAAAATTATACTGTATATATATTAGAAAATATATTTTTGTTTTAATTGCTTCATATATACGTGTCAAAGCCATAGCCGTTCTGCGTTTTCAACTCATCCGCTTCTTTTTCTTTTAAGTCAGTCCAGCCGCTGGCAAATTTAAAGCGGTTCCCTTTTGCTCGCTCTAAAAGAAACCGCATACTGTGCCATCCGCAGGTATCCGTTGTGTCGCTTTGGTTTTTGACTTGATTGACTTTCATAAGCAGGTATGTGTTCGGCTTACTCTTTTCAATAAGCTGTTTCATTTGGTGTAGAAATAGCTCGGTCGGATTATACAGTGCGAGCGGGTCATAGATTTCAATAGAGTCATCTTTAATGGTGTCAATCCAAACAGCAATCCAATGTGAGCCTGGTTGGCTAGACTTATCCAAATTCATTATAAAACCATACTTCTTTCTTTTTTCTGGTTTCAGTTTGTTTATTTCGTCGCTGGCCACAGTCCCCAAATACCAATCGTGCTTTTTCATAATACTGTCTATTTCGTCCGTCATTAGTCCTTTCCCTGCCCCCGCTAAGTTCTCTGGTAGTTTTTGTTGCTCTTCTGTTGGTTGCTCTTCTGTTATTGGTGGTGATGGTGGTATATCTTCTGCTGGTGGTTCGGTGGCTGGTGGTGTATCTTCTGTTGATGGTGGTTGTTGGTCTACTGTTGGCGGTGGTTCTTGGGTCGATTGTTGTATCTGGAATTCATTTGAAAGTGCTTTATATGTGTTGGGGTCGGCATACATTTTGTTTATTAGGGTATGTACTAATTCTTTTTTCTTTGATTTGGTCTTCCATTCACTTCGTTTCAAATGCTTTTTTATCATCATTTTAGTTAATATTTTTCTAATTAGGTCTTCCAATTTTTTCGCGCCAGTTCCGCCCTGTGCGGTTAGTCCTATTAAAGCATTTTCCAATTCCGTAAATGTCATACCGGCGGTTATGTTTAGTTCTCCCTGTCTAAGTGCTATGATTTCTTTGATATAACTGTTAGCCGTTCTGCCTTCAGCATCTTTGTTTCCGTGTTTGCTTCCCCTCGTTTTCCACCCTAATTTTTTCGCTAAACTATTAACACTAATCTGTCTTTTCTTACCGCCGCTAGAAAATAGTGTTTGAGCTCTTTCTATCTTCGCTATAAATGCTTTCTGTTTTTCTTCATCTGCCTTCTGTTCTGCTTCGGCTGTTTTCTGGTCTGCTTCCATTGCTTGCTGTCTTAAATCGTCTTGTCGTCGTTGTGCTTCATCTTCCCTTCTTTGAATTTCCTCCGCGAATGCTATGGCTTCTTCTTCGGTCAAAACATACTCCCTTTGTTTTCTTTCCTTTCTTTTAATTTATCTTTTGCTTCTCGCAATGCCATATCTCTTTCAATTAAAGCACTGTCAATTGCGTTTTGTCTTTTCATTTCTCCGTCAATAAAAGCCAATCTTTGTGCTTGCGAGTTTTCGGTTTGTATGAGTGCGAGTTCATTTCTTTTCGTTTCGGCTTGTCGCTCTTCTATTTTCTTTTGTTGTTCTTTTGCTTCTTGGTCTTTCTTTTCTAGCTCGTGTATTTGCTCATACTTTTCCAGTTTGAGTTTATCTAGCTGATTATTTACCTGATTGCGGTTCTCGTGTTCAAGACGGTTGAATTCGGACTTAACTATTCGCTCTCTCGGCTTTCGCGGTTTCTTTGGTTTATTCATATATTTCAGAAACAGTTTAACGATTTGAAGTGTTGAAAGGTCATTCGTTTTCTCGCCAAAGTTGAGATATGCTCGTTTGCCTTTCACTTTAATATACGGTCGGCCATCTTTGGTTCTGTATATCCTTGGCGGTCGTTGTTTTCGCGCACCTCCTCTTCTTAATTTTTTCATATGTATATTATTAGAAAAAAAATTAATATAAGATTTTACATTCGTTTAATGAAACTTAACGGCTCCTCCTCGTTGCTTGCCGTATCCTTGCTTGGCCGCCGCCCTCGCTACACGGTCCGCATAAGGAACTCCGACATCGCTTAGAAAAGTAGCCCCCTTTGAAATCAATTGGTTCTTCTTGATAAACCTATTGGCATCCAATATCGCTTGTCCGACTTTTTTCCAGTTGACTTTGCCTCCTGTTTGTTTCTTTTTTCCCTTCTTCTTTCGTCCTCCCGCTTGTGGCATTTTGACTGGTGAGGTTAATTCCGATGTTATAACCTGATGGTCTGCTGATAATCACTGGTGATGTTGGCATTTATATTGTATAGAAAAAAAATAATTAATTTAAATTACAAAAACCTTTTGTTAAAATTAGTCCCGCAAGCGGGACAATTTGACTATCGCAAGCGATAGTTGAAATTTCGCCTCAGTTCGTCTGATACCGCATCCACATACAAAAAGTTAAACCGTTCCTTTGTCGCCTCGTGATATTTTTCAATAAAGTATTCAAGGTCGTAGCCGAGGTCCAGATGTTTGTATACGAGTTCGATTTTATCCTGAGACTGACCGGGAAAAATAAAAAGATAGTCCAGCTGTTTAATCGCCTCAGGCCGTAAGTCGTTCAGATATTGTGAGCTCATAATCACCTTGGACTTGTAGTGTCGAATTTTCTTTAACAGGTCGCTGACGGACTTATCCCTTAACCCGCTACCCAAATCATCTAACACGAACACGACTTCTGGAGTTTGATACTTAGATGGTCTCGGGGGTTTTTCGCCTCCCTGCTTTTTCTTTTCGTCATCTTTACCAAAATATAAAAACTTCGGCTTCGGTTCTTCTTTACCATCCTGTACAATCTCGCCTTCTTCTTGCTCGTCGTCGGGTTTGTTGAGCTTGTCTAACTCGTAATCGATTACACTGTAGCCTTCAGTTTTCAAATATGTGTATATCGCCATTGGGTTCCCTTCTTCTTGAAGTGCTTTACCATTTCTTTGTAAATGTGGTCCTTGTGTATCGTGCTGGCGATAATAACAATGCGGGTCTTTTTGTCAGTCGTTCGTTTCAGGATTTCGAACAGTGCTGTCGTCTTGCCACTCTTCTTGCGAGCGAGAAGAAAAATATTGGCGTACGGCTCGTCAAATAACTTATATCCTTTAGCCAACTTGTCGCCATCTCCGTTTTGCTTGACTGGTTTCACCTTACGTTATTGATTTTCTCCATCGTTTATATAAATATTAGCCAAGAAATTCTAAACAAATAACAATCCTTCCAGCTAGGAGGTCAGTCTCAATACTGCCATTGTCCGTTTTAAGTACTCTAAAACTGTATTGTCCGTCAGTCCAATTAATAATCCCCAAGTTGTAGCTGAGATTGGAAATGTTTGCGACGTTGCTGTCAGCGAATGTGCCGATAATTCCAATGCGGTCCATATGAAGGATTTTCGTTTTCGTTTCAGTCATATCATTCATATAGTGTATAAACTTATCATTCATCCTGGTTGGGGTAAAGTTCATTTGAATGTTTTTGTCAAATGTCTTGCTACCGCCAACAAAATCATTACTCAGAAAAATAATCTTTTGGTATTTGAACTCACTCATTGTTTCTATATGTTGTATAATATATTATGTTATTAATATTATTATTTGTTTGCTCTGTGTTAGGGCGGACCGCCTGCGATTTCTATTCACGGGTCAGTGTTAAAAAAAATGAAAGCTGTGTGTGGTGTATTCAAAAAGGATGTGTGTATAAGCCGATGAGCGATTGGTGTGTTAGTTTTGATGAAGCTATTCCGCTAATCTGTGCTGGTGATGCTTCTTGGTATAAAATCTATTTGTACGAATGCGATAATTTATGATTTAAAGATAATGATATATAATAATAACGAAAGATAACACACAATATGCCACGAGTTGGAGATTGTAAGAAAGGTAAAATTTATGCGATTAGGTCCCATCAGACAGACCACATATATATTGGCTCAACTACACAGACATTGCCTCAACGACTTGGTGCTCATAGAAAAAACTACAAATGCTACAAAAGTGGAAAGTATCATTATACTTCAAGTTTTGAAATTATACAACACGAAGACAATTATATTGAATTGATAGAAGATTATTCGTGTGAAAATATTGATAATTTAAGAAAAAGAGAAGGTGAAATAATAAGACAAACAGATAAATGTATTAACAAGATAATAAATGGAAGAACTAGAAAAGAATATATTGAAGATAACAAGGAATATCTCGCACAACAAAAGAAAGAATGGGATGAAAAAATAAAATCCATATATCACAAAAAGCTAAAGAATACAGAGAACTAAATAGAAATAATTTAATTCAAAAATCTAGAGAATATTATGAGAAAATATCTAAAAAAAGATGATATGTAAATGTGGTATAATAGTGTCTGTAGGATATTCATCAAATCATCTCAAAAGTAAATCACATTTTAATAATATGCTAGGATTGGCAACATTTGGTCTTTAATTTAACTTTGGCGATGGGCAGATTATGCCAATAAGAAGCGTAAGTATGCCTATAAACGTATTAGCATTCGCACAACTAATTTCTGGATCGCTCAATCTGACAACACACAAAATGATTATGCTACATATTACTATCATCTGAACAGAATATTTAATTAATCTTGCATCCGTCCTTTCTTTGAAACAACATCGCCATTCATCGTTAATTTCGTGGTCAATTTTTTTTTCTTCATTCTTCAACGAAATGTCTAAAACACGGTTTTGCAACTCTGGTGTGAGTTCGCCATCTGCCATATCAATAATAGGTGGTGGTGGGTGTAATCTAGGTGGCATTAGGAGGAAGTGCGACTGCTCTAATTTCTGCTAATTGGTTTGCTTGGTCTTGTAATATATTCATAAGATTTTTATTTTCTTTTTCTAAATTAACTACTTTTTCCGATAATTGTTGAACCGCCTTAATTAATGGGGCTATAAACTCTGGATAAGCGATAGTATAACAATAATCGCCAGTATAAACCATTTTGACATCTTGTGGTTTTATACATTCTCCTTTCAATTTACATTCCGCTCTTTGCTTTTCACAGGGAACCAAAACAGGATTTTTAGATAATCCCGCAAAGTCTGACATATTCAATTCTTGTAGCAAGTCATCTAATTCCTGTGCTATCATACCCATTCTAAGAGGTGTAGTGTTTCAATCATACGAAAACTGACTGGATTTAACTTATTAATCAATTCTAAACCAGGACATTCTTTGATATCTGTTTTTAATCTTCTATCGGAAGAAACATAAACATTTAGCGGAACGACTAATTGACCATTGTCTCCTCTTAATGACATTTTACAGGCATTTGACGCATTTTCCCATATAAAACCATTAGTAGAACCATTTGGCACTCTAAATTTAATAGCATGAGACGAAAAATCGCCAGTTATTGAGGCGGGTGCTACCCCTCCGTTTAGTGCTTTACCCGACCCAGAACTCGCCATATAAATTCCCCAATTTGTATCGCCAGTGTCCCACATAAAAAGCCCATTATTGCCCCCACCATCTACTTGATTTTGTATTGATAACCTAGAACCGCCATCTGATACTAACATCGCACTAGCATAAAAATTACTCTGAGCAATTAATGACCCGCTTCCCTTCGCATAAAAATTTAAATTTTGATTTCCATCGCTTCCAGCCGCATATATTGAATTATAACCAAATCCTACCCCCTGAGTGCCGTTGCTGTGCCTGAATTCAACACCCGCAGAAGCCTGACCGAGATTTGCTGAAACATAGAGACCGACGGGAGAGCCGTGAGACCCGCTTCTCGCTTCCCCCCTTATATCTGCTGTGCTATTAACAACTGATATTCCCGCATTAGCCGTAATCAATCCGCTGGTCGTTAATGTGGTTCCACTTACTCCCGCGTTCGCTGTTATCAATCCGCTAGCCGTTAATGTGGTTCCCGATACACCCGCATTCGCCGTGATTAATCCGCTCGCCGTTATGGTTCCTGTTGCTGATATCGCCCCGCTCGTCGTTAATGAGTATCCCGTGATATTTCTAACATTCGTTATATCATAGTTAAATGTCTCATAATCAAAATACAAACTTGCTATACGGGGCTGGCTTCTAAATGAAGTTCCACCACTTCCTGTCTTATTTACGATAAAAATAACATATCTCGCATTAACATTTGAAGCGGGTGTATATGTTTTAGTCGATTGACTTGCCCAAGCCTGACCTGTTTGACTATCCCATAATGTATATGTCGCATTGTCTGTGCTCGTTCCAACATACCAAATACTCGGAGTTGTTTCAATGTAATTAGCAGACGACGACCGCACATAATAAGTTTTTATCTTGTATATCGCCCCTAAATCTATTTTTACGTATTCGCCTGTGTATCCAACACCTCCCCATGTATTCGTAGTTGCTGGCACTCTGTTATATACTCCGGTCGTGTCGTTGTAATAAATAGCAGTCGACCAGTAATCGTTCTGGTCGGCATTAAAAGCATAATATGCTGGATTGTATTCATTAGAAGCAGAAGCGACGAATGGAGAAGGAGTTGTATTGGTCGTCATAGTCTGCGGTGCGGTGTATAAAGTAAAAGCAGAAGCCCCATATTTTACATCGCCCGTCATTGTTCCGCCTGATAGAGCAAGGAAAGCCAGAGACCCTGTTGAATTTACCCAGTTTGTTCCATTGTATGATAGTAATTGACCGTTTGCGGGTGTTGTTATTATTACATCACTTAAAGCATCTATTGATTTAGTTCCTAGCCGTGTGTCAAAGTCTGTATTAGCCCTCGCGGTGGTGTAATATAAATTTGTCCCCTCGGCTAAGTTGGTTGTGCTCTTGGTAGCTAATTGAGTGTCAAACCTCGCATTGGTATAGTAAAGGTTTGTCCCCTCTGCTAAGTTGGTAGTTGATTTAGTAGCTAGTCGTGTGTCAAAATCCGTATTAGCTCTGGCTGTCGTATAGTAAAGGTTCATTCCCTCGGCTAAGTTAGTGGTTGATTTTGTTCCTAGCCGTGTGTCAAAGTCCGTATTTGCCCTTGCTGTGGTATAGTATAAATTGGTTCCATCTGCTAAGTTGGTGGTTGATTTTGTTGCCAATTGAGTGTCAAATCTCGCATTAGTGTAATATAAATTGGTTCCCTCTGCTAAGTTAGTAGTTGATTTAGTCGCCAGTCTCGTATCAAAGTCCGTATTCGCTCTGGCTGTCGTATAGTAAAGGTTTGTTCCCTCTGCTAAATTGGTTGTGCTCTTTGTTGCTAGTCGTGTGTCAAAATTTCAATTATCTCGTGCGGTGGTGTAATATAGATTAGTTCCCTCTGCTAAATTGGTGGTGCTTTTTGTTGCTAATTGAGTGTCAAACCTAGCATTGGTGTAATATAAGTTCGTTCCTTCGGCTAAGTTAGTGGTTGATTTGAGTGCTAGCCGTGTGTCAAAGTCCGTATTTGCTCTGGCTGACATATAGTATAGATTAGTGCCTTCTGCTAAGTTAGTGGTTGATTTAGTCGCTAGCCGTGTGTCAAAGTCTGTATTGGCTCTCGCGGTGGTGTAATATAGATTGGTTCCCTCAGCTAAGTTGGTGGTGCTCTTAGTTGCCAATTGACTATCAAATCTTGCTGTGGTGTAATAAAGGTTCGTCCCTTCGGCTAAGTTAGCTGTTGATTTAGTTGCTAGACGTGTGTCAAAGTCTGTATTTGCTCTGGCCGTCGTATAATATAGATTGGTTCCTTCGGCTAGGTTAGTAGTTGATTTAGTCGCTAGCAGTGTGTCAAATCTCGCAGTAGTGTAATAGAGGTTTGCTCCTTCTGCTAAGTTAGTGGTTGATTTAGTTGCTAGCAGTGTGTCAAAAGCATCATCAAATGTCGCAGTGGTTATGATTGAAGAAACCAATATTGTATTTAGTAAATTAACTCCCGTTATGCTCAAATACCCTCCCATATTAATATTGCCGAATTCATCAACATTTATCGGAAAGGTTTTATTTACCCAGTTTATTGAATTATATGTTAGATAACTATTCATCGCCACTGGTGCCGTTATGACTACGTCGGAGAGTGTGTCTATCGACCCCAGGGTGGTATTCCTCCATTTGCAGTCAACATCGTTGTATGTTAAGTATTGCCCGACCGTCGGTGCGGATATGTTAGTGTCTATCAAATTGTATAAACTGGTTTGGTGCGGATTACTCGTATTAGAGCGGTGTTGAGTTAAGGCTTTAACTTCGTCATTGTCACTCACTCGTTGCTCGGTGTAGTATAGATTTTTTCCTTCTTTAATGTCCGACGTGCTTTTGCTAGCCAGTCGTGTGTCAAATCGACCGTCAGTATAGTAGAGATTTATTGGGTCGGCATCTTCTGGCACTCTATCTGTATTAAGGCCCACTATGTTCGTGTTCGTTAGATCTAAGTTTGCGATTGAAAGGCTATCTGTGGAGATTTCATTCAAGCATAATAAACTTTTGAATTGCGACATTATTACTGTATATTTGTTAAGAAATTGTTTATTAATAAAAACTAAATAATATTATTTTGTATATTAATATAATCAAGTCATAAAATGCAGAGAGGTAATAGAGAGGTCGCTATGAAGAACCTTGAAAAGGGGTGGGAGGCGAAGAAGAACCAGGCTAAGCAAAGAAAGATTGAGCGGGCTCGTGAGCTACTAGCTGAAGAAGAGGCAAAGAATGTGAAAGAAATGAATGAAGATGAAAAGATGGAACACATTACTAAAAAGCAGTTAGCGAAGGATATGATTGATGGTAGAGATGGCGAGCCAATCGAGGAGAGTAGTGAAAGCGAGGAAGAGGTCGAACAGGACTTTGTAGATATTGTTGGCCGACGTGTTGCTGGTATGAAATTGAAGACCAAACAGAAGAAGGCGAAAAAAGCGGTAAAAAAGAAATTGTCTGAACTAGAAAAAAGCGAGAATGAAAGCGAGGAAAGCGAGGAGGAGCCTCAGCAGAAGAAAGGGGGGAAAAAGACCGGCAGTGTTAATGTAAATGTTTATGCTGGACAGCCGGAGAAGTCAAAAAAAGAAAACAATGATACATCTAAAATTTTTCTCAAGTTCTAATATAGATGAGTAAGATAAAGAACCTTCCGCTCGATGTCAGTTTTCACAGTATCTATATAATCGTTTTGAGTATGACTTCAATTGCTGTTATGTGTGTGGATTAACTCTGTGCTTAGCTAATAGACAGATTACGGCGATTTATGACAGTTTTGACTGATTTTATACTTATGAGTTTTGTTCTAATTATTGTTTTGAACAGGAAAAAAAAGAAAGATTAAGATATAAGGATACAGCATTAGGTGTCATTAAGTATTAGAAGGTGATGGACGACGAATTACAAGAACGGAAAGAGCAACATGCATTAGAACTACATTTTCAGAAAAAACAAAGCAAGAAATGGAATACGATATGGGCTGATAAACCGTTGAAACAAGTGTTAGTATATTTGGCGGATATGTCTTAGTTAAAGATAAACCAGGTAATAAAAATATGCATTTATGTTGGTTTGGATTGACACTAATAGTAGATTTTTGGAAGTTAGACCGCTAAAAAA
>WBZZ01002687.1:0-95000 GCA_019918135.1 Paulinella micropora
GTATGTATGTATTTATGCATTCATGCATTCATGCATTCATGCATTCATGCATGCATGCATGCATGTATGTATGTATGTATGTACGTATGTTATGTATGTTATGTATGTATGCATGCATGCATGCATGCATGAATGCATGCATGTATGTATGTATGTATGTATGTATGCATCCATGCATGCATCCATGCATGCATCGTATGTATGTATGTATGTATGTATGTATGTATGTACGTATGCATGTATGCATGTATGTAATGTAATGCATGTAATGTATGTAATGTATGTAATGTATGTTATCTATGTAATGTATGTAATGCAATGTATGTAATGTATGTATGTATGTATGTATGTATATATGTATGTATGTATGTATAATGTATATAATGTATGTATGTATGTATGTATGTATGTATGTATGCATGTATGCATGTGCATGCATGCATACATGGATACATACATGGATACATACACTTGTACGTACGCGTGTACGTACGTACGTACGTACGTACGCATGTATGTATGTATGTATATATGTATATATGTATGTACGTACGTACGTACGTACGTACGTACGTACGTACGTATGTATGTATGTATGTATGTATGTATGCATGTATGTATGTATGTATTATTGTATGTTATATATGTATGCATGTATGTTTGTATGTTATGTATGTTATGTATGTATGTATGTTATGTATGTATGTATGTATGTATGTATGTATGTGTGTATGTATGTATGTATGTATGTATGTATGTGTGTCTGTATGTATGTATGTACATTTTAGTAAGCTTAACTATGACTGTAATCAGCCACAATGGCTTCAGTTACTTTATTTTATTATGCTTACAGGGTAGCTTTGAAAACCCCTAAATTGAAATCTGGGTTTTCTACATATGTACATATGTACATATGTATGTATGTATGTATGCATGTGTGTATGTATGTATGTATGGATGGATGTTTTAAGATTTAAGATGGAGAGACTCACATATTCCTCCCGCCCTCTACGAGAACATCACGCACAGCTGACGCTCTCTCAAGTTGTGCTCCTATGTAGCAAATGAAATACCTGCATTTTGGAACAAAGCGTGAAAATTGCGCGTGAATTTCCGAGATTTAGATGGAATGGATGTGGGAAAGGGTATGTAGGAGGGATATATGTGTAAGGGCAAAGGAATATGAGGAGGAGAAGCATAAAGCAGAAGTGATGGGTAGGAGTTAGGCAGACCTTTCAATACGGAAATGACCATATTGTCAAGTGGATGCGTACGATAGAAGAACACCGGGAACCGAAAATGGAACCATAAAGCACACCCCAGACAATACAGCCACCCCATGAGTGCAAAATCAAGAGGGACATGTGGGGCATGGGTAGTGAAATGGATGTAAGAGTTGTGGAATACAACAATAAGAGAAAAGGCATGTGTAAAAAAAGTAGTAGTTGTAATAGGGGAAAAAAGGGGGGAGAAAATGGTCAAATTTGGAACCTTGGATGGGCAGGAAGGCAGCAAAAAGGCTGAGGATGCTGATAGCGAGCATACTAGCTTTGTGGCAGCAGGAAAGAAGGGGCAGGCAGAATCATGTGAGATGAGGGCGAGAATTGTGTTTTGGGTTTACGAGAATTTGGTCCTGGGGAGATTGATTACCTTTTTGTTGGGGTTGGAGAAAGATTGGAAAAAGGTGGGGAAGAGGTGAAAGGTGGCACTTATAATTACGATTGTAAAAAATATGGGCAGGTTGTTGTAATGGAGGGTGCGATATGTAGAGAACTACAGAGATGATAAAAATGTATGTATGTATGTATGTATGTACGTATGTATGTACGTATGTATGTATGTATGTATGTATGTGTGTATATGTATGTATGTATGTATGTATGTATGTATGTAGTGACCTTATACAGACGGGGCACCAAAGCGCTCCCACCGTCTGTTTTAGGAACGGTTTGAAAACTACACTTTGCTAGTATAAAAGTGACGTTGGGGTAAGGACATATTTAATATTAAATAGGAGGGTTGGGTGTAGGTGGGATATGGGAGAAAAAGGAAAGAGTGGGAAAGGGAAGTTGAAAGTGATGAGTGTATATGTGTTAGGTGGTATGTGAGTGTGTGATATGTGTATTTGTACCTGTATTTCGGAGCGTGGTGGAAAGGGTGTGGAAGGCATAAGAGTATATGTGATTGATTGGGCTGGTGTACCTGGCTTGGAGGTCGTCTTTGCGTTATAAACATAGAACATACAAAGTACGAACATTTCCTTCTTCACCCTGTATGTATGTATGTATGTATGTATGTAATGTATGTATGTAATGTATGTATGTAATGTATGTATGTAATGTATGTATGTAATGTATGTATGTATGTATGCA
The DNA here is from genome assembly GCA_019918135.1 of Paulinella micropora. Classification (NCBI taxonomy): domain Eukaryota; phylum Cercozoa; class Imbricatea; order Euglyphida; family Paulinellidae; genus Paulinella; species Paulinella micropora. The sequence continues at coordinate 2,373 of WBZZ01002687.1, forward strand.
TGTATGTACGTACGTACGTACGTACGTACGTACGTACGTACGTGTACGTACGTACGTATGTATGTATGTATGTATGTATGTATGTATGTGTGTGTGTGTATGTGTGTGCGTTGTGTGTGTTTGTATGTATGTTATGTTATGTCATGTTATGTTATGTTATGTTATGTTATGTTATGTTATGTTATGCTATGTTATGCTATGTTATGTTTTGTTATGTTATGTTATGTTATGTTATGTTATGTTATGTCATGTTATGTTATGTTATGTTATGTATGCATTTATGTATGTATGTGTGTGTGTGTGTTATGTATGTATGTATGTATGTATGTATGACATATGTATGTATGACATATGTATGTATGTATGTATGTATGATGTATGTATGACATTGCATGATGTATGTATGTATGACATATGTATGTATGCATGTATGCATGTACGTATATATATATATATATATGTATGTATGTATGTATGCATGTATGTATGTATGTATGTATGTATGTATGTATGTATGTTTTTGCATGCATGCATGCATGCATGTATGTATGTATGTGTGTATGTATGTATGTATGTATGTATGTATGTATGGTATGTATGTATGGTATGTATGTATGGTATGTATGTATGGTATGTATGTATGGTATGTATGTATGGTATGGTATGTATGGTATGTATGTACGTATGTACGTATGTATGTATGTATGCATGTATGCATGTATGCATGTATGCATGTATGTATGTATGTATGTATGTATGCATGCATGCATGCATGCATGTATGTATGTATGTATGTATGTATGTATGTATGCATGTATCTATGTATGTATCTATGTATGTATGTATGTTTGTATGTTATGTATGTTATGTATGTATGTATGTTATGTATGTTATGTATGTTATGTATGTATGTATGTATGTATGTATGTGTGTATGTATGCATGTATTTATGTTTGTATGTATGTATGTCTTTTGTACGTATGTGTGTATGTATGTGTGTATGTATGTATGTATGCATGTATGTATGTATGTATGTATGTATTTATGTATTTATTTACTATGTATGTATGTATGTGTATGTATGTGTATGTATGTACGTATGTATGTCTGTGTATGTATGTATGTATGTATGTATGTATGTATGTATGTACGTATGTATGATGCATATATATATAATATATGATATGTTTGTATATATGTATATATGTACATTTATATATATATATATATTTGTATATTTATATATGTATATATGTATATATATATGTATATATGTATATATATGTATGTATGTATATATATATATATATATGTGTGTGTGTGTCTGTGTGTGTGCGTGTGTCTTTATGTATGTTTGTGTGTGTGTGTCTGTTTGTTTGTATACATGTATGTATGTATGTATGTATGTATGTATGTATGTATGTATGTATATATGTATGTATGTATGTATATGTGTATATATTTATATATGTATATGTGTATATATTCATGTATGTATGCATGTATGTCGTATTTATGTATATGTTCATGTACATGATATTTACATTATGTGACACTGCTTTATGAGAGAGTTTTGCAATATACATTCGTACATACAGACACATACATACATACAGGTTACGCATACACATACATATAGCTAGAAATATATAGAAATATATACATATGCGCATATATACACGCCCATGTATATTGTATATATATATTTACTTATTTATTCATTTGTATAATTGCGTGCACTCATACACACATGCATGCATACACATACACACACATATAAATATATATATATATATATACATAATGTATATATATACATATATATATATACGTATACATATACATACATACATGCATGCATACATGCATACATGCATACATACATACATACATGCATACATGCACGAATGCATGCAGGTAAGGCAAGCAAAGATACTGCGTGTATATGTGTGCGCCTGCTGTCTTTATGCCCGTGTTCTGTGCTTTTTAGCTCCAAAAGAGTTACCAAGAAGAGTTACTGCTTCTTCAGGTCCTCTGCCCCGATGCTCCCTGTTCCTCCATCTCCGCTGCGTACAGGCACATATCTTCCATCGCACACGTTGCTCCATGCATTTGTGTGCGTGTGGCCTTCTCTGTTCGCAGTCCGCTCAAGGAGCATCTGAAGGAGACAGGCTAACGCAAAGTGCGCAGAGTTGGCTGCCCTTTCAGCAAAGTCTTACTTGCGTCCGTGCCCCTCCTCTCGTCTGCGTTCCTATGCTACTTGCCTCGTGCCTTGTGCTTACAATTTCAGCTTGTTACATCATGAATGTGCTTTGCTCTGCTATTGAACTGTTGTACTCCAACCAGTTTGCGTTGGTTGCCTGTTCCTTTCTTGGTTTCGCCCTATGTCTATCTCTTGCAGGGTTTGCTGGGTTCGTCTGCGGCGAGTGAGAAGCAAGCGGCGACGCCTTGTAGCCCACCCACGAGACCCTTACGCCTGCTTCCATCGTGCACGCCGCCGCCGCGCAAAAGAAGCAGGAAAGACCACTCTGCCTCGCCAGTGGATTGTGTGAGTTGCGGTCGGCCCTCGAAGCTGCCTTTCCATGTGCTGGACCGCGTGCACGGCCCGCATGCCAACTGGTTATATATATATATGTATATATATATGTATATAAGTCTATATTATTAGTATATAATCATGTACATACATTGCACATATTATATGTACATAAATATACATACATATATATATATATATATACATTATGTATGTAATATATATATATGTATATATATGTATATATCCATACATATATATATATTTATATAATGTACATATATAGAAATATATGTTGGTCCTAGTAGCGTTCCGCTCCTTCCACAGCCTGCGCAAGCTCCTCAAACCACGCTGCTCTTCCCCACCGCATCATTGATTTTACACAACTTTCTGTATTCATCTATCTACCTGTCTGTCTATCCATCTTTAACATTTTTCTCCTTCTTTCATTTATTGGTCTAAATGCTTACCTAAAAACCTATCTATATACCTGTCTACCATCTGTCTATCTGTCTATCTGCCTATATGTCTCTATCTATCTATCTATCTTTCTATCAATCTATGTTTCCCCATATATCTACAAACGTAGCTATCTATCAATCTGCCTATCTATCTGCCTGTCGCTTTCTATCCGTCAATCAATCAATCAACCAGTTTATCTATATCGACCTCTACTTTCCTATATCCGTTTATCTATCCATCTATCTATCCATCTATCTATCCATCTATCTATCCATCTATCTATCCATCTATCTATCCATCTATCTATCCATCTATCTATCCATCTATCTATCCATCTATCTATCCATCTATCTATCCATCTATCTATCCATCTATCTATCCATCTATCTATCCATCTATCTATCCATCTATCTATCCATCTATCTATCCATCCATCTATCTATCTATCTATCTATCTATCTATCTATCTATCTATCTATCTATCTATCTATCTATCTATCTATCTTGGACGCTTATGGCTTTTAAAAGCTATGCGATAGGTAGACAGATAGATAGATAGGTAGATAGATAGATAGATAGATAGATAGATAGATAGATAGATAGACAGACAGATAGATAGATAGATAGATAGATAGATAGATAGATAGATAGATGTTTTTGATCTATGGGCATGCCTATCTATCTATCTATCTATCTATCTATCTATCTATCTATCTATCTATCTATCTATCTATCCATCGATCGATCTATCTATCCATCTATCCGGGGGGCTAGGCACGCGGGCAAGTCTTAAGCTATGTCTTGCTCGCACATCCATACCCCCATTACAGCCCTGGTGCAGCTGGTGCAGCGTGACCCTTGATACACTCTCGGGAAAGCCCTAAGAGCCTGCGATATCGCGGCCTGCGAGAAACCGCAAGGTGCAGCAGGCAAGGTAACGCTCGTCGGATGGTAAAAACTTGAAGGATATGGCCACGCAAGGAATAATGGGTAATCCGCAGCCAAGTCCCTTCTTGTGAGGCTGCACGGCTCCTAATCGGTTGATTACCGCTGCTCCGCTAAGCGGACCCGGTAGTCATCCGTCGCCGCTGTCCAGTGGTAGCCTGGCAATGGGAAAGGTTCAGAGATTAGACGGGAGTGGGATCTTCCTGTGTGCGGGAAGGCATAAGCAGGGAGATCTTAAGGTATAGTCCGGTCGCCGCGAAAGTGGTCGCGTTCGATGAAGCTCGAGGGTTGGTGTAACCCTCGGGCCCGAGCCTTGGCGGGGCACGTGATCACGGACACGCTGGAACCATTCTGAACCCTCCAGGCAGGGAGGGTTCAGACTGAACATTTCCGGGGCCTAGTGCCCATCTCCAGCCCGCTGCCCAGCGACCAACTGGTGGCTGGGTGGAATGGATGCCTATGTCTCGGATATGCAGAGCTGATAGACCAAGCACATGTATCCATCTATCCATCTATCTATCTATCTATCTATCTATCTATCTATCTATCTATCTATCTATCTATCTATCTATCTATCTATCTACCTACCTACCTACCTACCTACCTACCTGCCTGCCTGTCTACAACAACGTGTCCAGGCTGCAGCTGCGGGTTTACAAGCAATCCTCCGGCTGGTTCAATGACTCCTGGTGTGCAACGCGCAACCCTCCTTGCTTTGCGCGCATTCCTTGATTTCATGTTTACATTGCTTTCGAGATTCTATTGCTTTCCAAGCTTGCGTTTATTTTACGTAAAACAACTTCAAACTGTGTTTCCCTTGTTGTGGCACGTGCCAGCGGCTACTTTGCCTTGCACAACGCCATCGCCGCCGTACAAGCGCTGCTGCTGTCCCCCGGCGCCCAACCCCGCGACACTCTCGCAGACGTTGGATGCAGCTGCACCTGCCACGGCGGCGATGGCAGGGCCCGGCGAGCTTGCTGGCTCTGCTGGACGTCCTGGGCCAGGCTAACGTCCCCAGTTGCGTTTCGACTGGAACTGCAGAGCATGCTTCGAACACTCCAGCAGGCCTGCCATGACCAAAGCCAGCAGCCCAAGTGGAAATGGAGCGAGGTCACGCACAAACAGATGCCTCGGCATTTCACCTGATCCCTCTTCACAAGCTGGGTCGGTGGGATAGCATTAGGCTGAAGGGCACACCGGTTGGCATACACGCAGCTGCTGCTGTGTGAACGATGGTCTGCAGGTGGTGCGCAGCTTGGAAATGCGGCGAGGCTACCTGGAGCACTTGGTGCGGCACCATCCTGCACTCTGCATGTAAGCTACTCTCTAGCCCACCCACTACCCCCTACCCCCCTGTGGTGTCAAAGTGAGGTGTGTATGCGCGTCGCAGCTTGGGAGGGGAGAGGCGTTTCCATAGCCTGCCGTCCATCAGCCGCACGGAAATGAAGTCAGCTCACCCCCCCCCCCCCTCCTCCCCCCCCCCCCCCAACACACACACACACCTCTCGATTTCCCCACATCGGGGACCTCTGCTCTCTGGAAGCCATAGTATTAGCAAGCCATCTCTTGCCTCCCCTGTGTGCATGCAGGTCGGGTATCATGTCAACCGCACAGGTCTGCAGCCTTCGCAAGTTACTGTCAAAATGACGGGCTAGTCGACACTCGTTCCATGCACATACATCTTTCTCCCTTTTTGCAAACACAAAATATAAATCACCTGAAAGTATGTAGATAAAATCACGCATACATACAAACAATATATGTAATCTTTTCAATGCGCATGTCTATTCCACTTGTGTTTGTATGCATGCACATTGTGTAGTGATATATATCAAAAATATTATAATTGTTGTATGTGTATGTGTGTCTCTCTCTCTCTCTCTCTCTGACACAGAGAGAGAGAGAGAGACAGAGAGAGAGAGAGAGAGAGAGGAGCAAAATAATTATTTTGTAAGTGTAACGTATACTCTTCTTGTTATGAAAGTCATGTACTTGCCAACCTAGGTGTTGCACTTGCAAGAGGTCTTCGAGCTCTTCCAACAAACGCGCAACGAGGTCATTCCCCACGCCTCCACCACCAAACAGACTTATCCTTTCCCTTTGAATTCCCCTCTCTTGCTCTTCTCTCGCCTGTCCTGTTCCTTGCAAGGTGCTGGCATTTGTCGTTGGCGCCACAAGACATTGGATCACCATTGTTGCCAACAAGCTGAACGGTTGCTGCTCACAAACCCACTGCAAGCACACCCTCACCTTATCAACAATTGAACAAATTATCAAGACAAATGGTGCAGTATGCAGGCTACGTTGCTCCTTCATGCTGTAGACAGTTGTGGTGTGGACGTCGTTTGCTTGTACCATCAATCAATCAGTAAGCGTATTTGGTCGCATTTGTTCTATCGTAGACGCTCTGGAGCTGTTGTACCTGGACTCCCATAACAATCCCATAATCAGCAAAGACGACAAACAGGCAACTTAAACAGTCAGAGAACGAGAGTGAACAGACAGTAAGATCGAGTTGATAGCATCCGCGGCTTCCTTTCGTATAGTACTTATTTGGTCGCTGTCAACTGGATGGATGCGATCATTGTTTTTTTATGCATATTTGTTTGCACTTTGACTTTTTGTTTGCGTAAATTTTCGTGGGTCATGTTTGTCTGGGTTTCCGATTCAACTTGCGAGTCTCATTCATTTTTTTTGGTTCCCCCTCCCCCCCCCCCCCACCCCACCCCCACCCTTTTCGTGGTCCCGCTGTTTATTATTGTTATTATTGTTATTATTTTAAATCTGCCTTGGAGTGTTGACTGTGACATATTTGAGGGAAATCCCGATGAAAAAACCCAGTCACACTTGCTAAACAGAGTTCCAGCCCAATGGCCTCAAGGCGTTAAACTGTGACGCCAACTCATAACCCTTTGGTGGTAGATGCTGGGGAGGAGGGTCGTTGCGCGCGTAAAAGATCTTAAACTCCGCATATGCTGGTTGATAGCCCAGGACCCAGCAGACACCAGATTGTTATGGGTGGGGTTTCGAGGCAGCTCTAGCAACCGCGCTTGGTGTATGCACTTGCACATTCGGTGACGTCTTGCAAGAGGTTGCTGGGACTGCGGAATAACCTCGGCTGAGTGCAGTCTTGCCCTCAGGAGCTCCATCGGTGGCCCCGATCATCAGGCGAGAGACTGACACGGGGGGGTGGAGGACCTCGAACAAGGGTATTGGAGGCTTATGTCCGTTGAGGATATGCCATTAGCTGCATCAGTACGCCTCAGATATAGTATTGTTATTATTATTACTATTATTATCGTCAATTCTTCGTACTCCCCTCACGGGTGAGACGATGGAGGCGCATGTGCAGAAATGCATCAGCCATTGACAGAGAAGCACTATTACTATTATTATTATTATTATTATTATTATTATTATTATTATTATTATTATTATTATTCCCGATGAAAAAACCTAGTCACACTTGCTAAACAGAGTTCCAGCCCAATGGCCTCAAGGCGTTAAACTGTGACGCCAACTCATAACCCTTTGGTGGTAGATGCTGGGGAGGAGGGTCGTTGCGCGCGTAAAAGATCTTAAACTCCGCATATGCTGGTTGATAGCCCAGGACCCAGCAGACACCAGATTGTTACGGGTGGGGTTTCGAGGCAGCTCTAGCAACCGCGCTTGGTGTATGCACTTGCACATTCGGTGACGTCTTGCAAGAGGTTGCTGGGACTGCTGAACAACCTCGGCTTAGTGCAGTCTTGCCCTCAGGAGCTCCATCGGTGGCCCCGATCATCAGGCGAAAGACTGACACGGGGGGGTGGAGGACCTCGAACAAGGGTATTGGAGGCTTATGTCCGTTGAGGATATGCCATTAGCTGCATCAGTACGCCTCAGATATAGTAAATCTGCCTTGGAGTGTTGACTGTGACATATTTGAGGGAAATCCCGATGAAAAAACCTAGTCACACTTGCTAAACAGAGTTCCAGCCCAATGGCCTCAAGGCGTTAAACTGTGACGCCAACTCATAACCCTTTGGTGGTAGATGCTGGGGAGGAGGGTCGTTGCGCGCGTAAAAGATCTTAAACTCCGCATATGCTGGTTGATAGCCCAGGACCCAGCAGACACCAGATTGTTATGGGTGGGGTTTCGAGGCAGCTCTAGCAACCGCGCTTGGTGTATGCACTTGCACATTCGGTGACGTCTTGCAAGAGGTTGCTGGGATTGCGGAATAACCTCGGCTGAGTGCAGTCTTGCCCTCAGGAGCTCCATCGGTGGCCCCGATCATCAGGCGAGAGACTGACACGGGGGGGTGGAGGACCTCGAACAAGGGTATTGGAGGCTTATGTCCGTTGAGGATATGCCATTAGCTGCATCAGTACGCCTCAGATATAGTATTATTATTATTATTATTATTATTATTATTATTATTATTATCATTATTATTATTATGGACACCGTGATAGCCCAGTGGTCAAGTTCTACCATCTGGGCCCTGTCGCCAGTTCGATTCCCGTCGGTGCCACCAGTATTTTCATTGAACATACCGGTCCGTCTGGAAGTGTCGGAACTGCCCGTGCGGGGGTGTCATTAGAGCCTATCGTCAATTCTTCGTACTCCCCTCACGGGTGAGACGATGGAGGCGCATGTGCAGATTTGCATCAGCCATCGACAGAGAAGCACTATTATTATTATTATTATTATTATTATTATTATTATTATTATTATTATTTTGGACACCGTGATAGCCCAGTGGTCAAGTTCTACCATGTGGGCCCTGTCGCCAGTTCGATTCCCGTCGGTGCCACCAGTATTTTCATTGAACATACCGGTCCGTCTGGACCAGTATTTTCATTGAACATACCGGTCCGTCTGGAAGTGTTGGAACTGCCCGTGCGGGGGTGTCATTAGAGCTTATCGTCAATTCTTCGTACTCCCCTCACGGGTGAGACGATGGAGGCGCATGTGCAGAAATGCATCAGCCATTGACAGAGAAGCACTATTATTATTATTATTATTACTATTATTATTATTACTGTTAATATGGACACCGTGATAGCCCAGTGGTCAAGTTCTACCATCTGGGCCTTGTCGCCAGTTCGATTCCCGTCGGTGCCACCAGTATTTTCATTGAACATACCGATCCGTCTGGACCAGTATTTTCATTGAACATACCGGCCCGTCTGGAAGTGTTGGAACTGCCCTTGCGGGGGTGTCATTAGAGCTTATCGTCAATTCTTCGTACTCCCCTCACGGGTGAGACGATGGAGGCGCATGTGCAGAAATGCATCAGCCATTGACAGAGAAGCACTATTACTGTTAATATTATTATTATTATTATTAGTATTATTATTATTATTATTATTATTATTATTATTATTATTATTATTGGCACATGTCCAGGATCTGATCTGATGCTATAGTCTGAGGAAGCCTATTATTATTATTATTATTATTATTATTATTATTATTATTATTATTAGTGGCACCGCGATAGCCCAGTGGTCAAGTTCAATACCATCTGGGACCTGTCGCCTGTTCGATTCCCGTCGGTGCCAGTATTTTCAAATTGTGTTCTTTGGAGGTACTGGTCTGTCTGGAAGGCTTGGAGCTGCCCTGCGGGGGTGTCAGTAGAGCTATCGGTCAAATCTCTGTACTCCCCGCGACCCCTCGCGGGTGGAGGCACATGTGCAGATTTGCATTCGCCATTGACAGAGAAGCACTATTATTATTATTATTATTATTATTATTATTATTATTATTATTATTATTATTATTATTATTATTATTATTTAGGGAGTACATAGGCCATCGGTCCTTTCCATGGGCTGATTGGTATAAAGCTCCTAGAGTAATGTTCTATGCCGTCACTTCCTTTATTCCACCGATTGGTGTGGAGACTTTCCTTATGGAATGGAGGACTGGATGCACATGGCCTTTTGGCTCAGCAATTGGCAGGAGATACACTATTATTATTATTATTATTATTATTATTATTATTATGGACACCGTGATAGCCCAGTGGTCAAGTTCTACCATCTGGGCCCTGTCGCCAGTTCGATTCCCGTCGGTGCCACCAGTATTTTCATTGAACATACCGGTCCGTCTGGAAGTGTTGGAACTGCCCTTGCGGGGGTGTCATTAGAGCCTATCGTCAATTCTTCGTACTCCCCTCACGGGTGAGACGATGGAGGCGCATGTGCAGATTTGCATCAGCCATTGACAGAGAAGCACTATTATTATTATTATTATTATTATTATTATTATTATTATTATTATTATTGGACACCGTGATAGCCCAGTGGTCAAGTTCTACCATCTGGGCCCTGTCGCCAGTTCGATTCCCGTCGGTGCCACCAGTATTTTCATTGAACATACCGGTCTATTTCTGGACCAGTATTTTCATTGAACATACCGGCCCGTCTGGAAGTGTTGGAACTGCCCTTGCGGGGGTGTCATTAGAGCTTATCGTCAATTCTTCGTACTCCCCTCACGGGTGAGACGATGGAGGCACATATGCAGAAATGCATCAGCCATTGACAGAGAAGCACTATTATTATTATTATTATTATTAATTTATAAGTGGCACCGCGATAGCCCAGTGGTTAAGGTCTACCATCTGGGACCTGTCGCCAGTTCGATTCCCGTCGGTGCCAGTATTTTCCAAGGATATTTTCTTTGAAAGTATTGGTCTGTCTGGAAGGCTTGGAGCTGCCTTGCGGGGGTGTCACTAGAGCCTATCGTCAAATCTTCGTACTTCCCTCGCGGGTGAGACGATGGAGGCACATGTGCAGAAATGCATTCGCCATTGACAGAGAAGCACTATAAGTAATAATAATAACAATAATAATAATAATAGTGTATCTCCTGCCAATTGCTGAGCCAAAAGGCCATGTGCATCCAGTCCTCCATTCCATAAGGAAAGTCTCCACACCAATCGGTGGAATAGCATAGAACATTACTCTAGGAGCTTTATACCAATCAGCCCATGGAAAGGACCGATGGCCTATGTACTCCCTAATAATAATAATAATAATAATAATAATAATAATAATAATAATAATCATGATGATGATGATGATAATAATAATAATAATGATGATGATGATGATGATGATGATGATGATGATAATAATAATAATAATAATAATAATAGTAATAGTGCTTCTCTGTCAATGGCTGATGCAAATCTGCACATGCGCCTCCATCGTCTCACCGGTGAGGGGAGTACGAAGAATTGACGATAGGCTCTAATGACACCCCCGCACGGGCAGTTCCAACACTTCCAGACGGACCGGTATGTTCCATGAAAATACTGGTGGCACCGACGGGAATCGAACTGGCGACAGGGCCCACATGGTAGAACTTGACCACTGGGCTATCACGGTGAATAATAATAATAATAATAATAATAATAATAATAATAATAATAATAATAATAATAATAATAATAATAATAATAGTGCTTCTCTGTCAATGGCTGATGCATTTCTGCACATGCGCCTCCATCGTCTCACCCGTGAGGGGAGTACGAAGAATTGACGATAAGCTCTAATGACACCCCCGCAAGGGCAGTTCCAACACTTCCAGACGGGCCGGTATGTTCAATGAAAATACTGGTCCAGACGGATCGGTATGTTCAATGAAAATACGGTGGCACCGACGGGAATCGAACTGGCGACAGGGCCCAGATGGTAGAACTTGACCACTGGGCTATCACGGTGTCCAAAATAATAATAATAATAATAATAATAATAATGATAATAATGATAATAATAGTAATAATAATAATAATAATAATAATAATAATAATAATAGACTTATCAGTCAATTGGCCTTTGATCCTGTCGGACATGTGCCTCCATTAATAATAATAATAATAATAATAATAATAATAATAATAGTGCTTCTCTGTCAATGGCTGATGCATTTCTGCACATGCGCCTCCATCGTCTCACCCGTGAGGGGAGTACGAAGAATTGACGATAAGCTCTAATGACACCCCCGCAAGGGCAGTTCCAACACTTCCAGACGGGCCGGTATGTCCAATGAAAATACTGGTCCAGAAATAGACCGGTATGTTCTATGAAAATACTGGTGGCACCGACGGGAATCGAACTGGCGACAGGGCCCAGATGGTAGAACTTGACCACTGGGCTATCACGGTGTCCAAAATAATAATAATAATAATAATAATAATGATGATAATGATAATAATAGTAATAATAATAATAATAATAATAATAATAGACTTATCAGTCAATTGGCCTTTGATCCTGTCGGACATGTGCCTCCATTAATAATAATAATAATAATAATAATAATAATAATAATAGTGCTTCTCTGTCAATGGCTGATGCATTTCTGCACATGCGCCTCCATCGTCTCACCCGTGAGGGGAGTACGAAGAATTGACGATAAGCTCTAATGACACCCCCGCAAGGGCAGTTCCAACACTTCCAGACGGGCCGGTATGTTCAATGAAAATACTGGTCCAGAAATAGACCGGTATGTTCAATGAAAATACTGGTGGCACCGACGGGAATCGAACTGGCGACAGGGCCCAGATGGTAGAACTTGACCACTGGGCTATCACGGTGTCCAAATAATAATAATAATAATAATAATAATAATAATAATAATAATAATAATAATAATAATAATAATAGGCTTCCTCATACTATAGCATCAGATCCAGATCCTGGACATGTGCCTCCATTGGGTCACCGGGGTCAGCCGATCCCAACGCATTGTCAGAACACCAAACAGACATAGCAGCAACAGCAACAGCAGGGGCAGATGGGGGCTGTGAAGTGCATGAAGAGCTAGATGCGAGGGTGTTAGCTGAAGAGAAGAACTCGGAGACACTACGCTGCGCTCCCGAACCCCTCTCTCTAGCCAGGACGTCCACACTGCGCGGACGGCCGCGCCGCGCAACATCAACGTCACTTGGGGGAGAGGGTGGGACAGAAGCTGATGGAACTTCAGTGAGGTCAATCACCTCCTCGCCCCCATCCTCCACCCCAAGCTCCTCCCTTTTACCCTCCCTAGCAGACCAACACTCAGACACATATGATCCAAACAACACATCCAACTTTGGAGGGGGACGCAACGCTGTAACCCCTAAGAACGCAGCAAGCCTAAAGTTACTGCGGAAGCGCGACTTCCCCTGAAAAAGCTTACAAAACAATCATGATTGATCCACAGGCGACATATCATCCCAACCCTGCCGCACAGAGCCCTCCCGCTCCCGCCCAAGCAACACATCCTCCACCACAACCTCACCGCCTACGACCTCACCACCCTCCTCACTCCCTCCATCCCCCTCAGCACCCCCCACAGCCATGCCACCGAGCCTCTGCATACTCAGCAACAGCTGCTTACGTCTCGCTTCATGCATGGGGCAATCCCATAAGAAGTGCGCAAGGGACTCATTGACATCATCATGACAACAGAAGCAGCGAGGGGACATGCCACTGACCAACTTGCTGCGGTACAACCGAAGGCGGTTGTTGCAGCTGAGCAACCTTCTCCGAAGCAGATTATAATGCGCATCATCAAGGGCTACCCATCTTGGGAACTCCTTAGTTCCAAAGACTTGTCTTAGGATGACTCGCAGGCCATCAGTAAGATCGCTGCCTGCCTCTCGCTTGTCCCACATCAGTTGCTGCACCATCTTGACGTCCTGCTGAAGGGCCCACTTGTCCACAGTCGAACTCCAACCCTCGAGGTCCTTCTCTGAGCTATTTAGGAGCTCCTGAAGCCCTTGTTGTAGATCCATTGAGTCCCTGATAGCGCCTTCGGCCTCCGCAGTCCAGTCGGATTTGACTTGAGATGCGATGACAGGAAATCGCTTCTCCGGTAGAACACGCAGCCGTCCATATAACTTCAGTTGCGCCGCCCGCCGCAAACGCTCCGCACTCAAAGAGCGCGCCAGAAAGAGTGTAATCCACTTGCTTGTCTTAGGGCTGATGCCGAGAATCATCCTCATGGGGCGCAGCATTGCTGCCTCCAGCTTGGTGAGCTGCGACACGGGGGCACGCCGGACATCGAAGGCGTACTTCAGCTTGGCTCCCACAAGTTGATTCCAGCACATGAGACGATACCTAGCTTGTATCTCACCTGCACACCACAAAGAGTACCAACCTGCGGTGGCGACTTCAGTGACACGCGTAGCCCGCAGGGCCTGCTCCTTCCACTTCAGGTCGTCGGTGATAACCACTCCCAGGTACTTGTACTGACTGGTGACACAAAGCTTCTGGCCGCGAAACCACACCACGGGCTCACCTCGCTCCCTGATACTTGGTCGTTTCGCCTTGCTCAACGTGTAAATGGGCATGATTTCCGTCTTGCCGGGCTTCAAGTTGACTTCCAGCCGGTAATCTTCCGCGAACTTGGCCACAACATTGACCATCTTCTGGAGCTCGGTGCGACTGTGAGCGATGAGGGCCACGTCGTCCGCGTATAGAAGTGTCTTGATGTCGTTCAGCCGCTTCACATCCGTGATCTTGAGTGCACTCGCCAGCCGATCACACAGCTCATCCATAAAGACGTTGAAGAGTGTGGGAGAGAGAGGGGACCCCTGTTGGACCCCTACACCCTCCAGTACTTCGGGGGTGAGTGCTCCATCAACTAGCACTTGCGACGAAGTCTGCTCGTAGCACCTGCGTAGCGTGCGCCAGAACTTGCCCCTTACACCCAGCTTCCAGAGCCTCTCAAATAGGCCATCTCTCCAAACAGACGGGAAAGCCTTGCGTAGATCGACGAACAGGACATACGACTCCCGCTTCTGCAGCTGACGCCCCTTCAACCTCTGCCAAAGGGTAAAGACCTGATCCGTAGTGTGACGCCCCGGGCGGAAGCCTCCCTGCTCTGGACGTAGCTTATCCGGGCCATCCACGAGGAGCGTTAGACGAGTAGCTAATAAGGACAGATACAGCTTACCAAGGCAACTAATAATCGAGATATCCCTCCAGTTGTCAGGATCCGTAGGATCCCCACCCTTGGGGATATTGACGATGATTCCCTTGCCCCAAGCTTTTGGAGTCCTCTCGGCTTCTCGAATCCAGTTGAAGTACTGCATTAAGTAGCCATTGATGTAGGCGCCGCC
Organism: Paulinella micropora; assembly: GCA_019918135.1. NCBI lineage: Eukaryota > Cercozoa > Imbricatea > Euglyphida > Paulinellidae > Paulinella > Paulinella micropora. The sequence goes on from WBZZ01002687.1 coordinate 17,415, forward strand.
ATACTTGAGCATCTCGTTCTTCACTTTGTCCTCGCCACAAGCTTTGTGGTTATTCAGGGCACGTTGCCTTGCAAGGACCTCCTCTTGCGTGAACGGCTTGTCCAGCTCTTCGCAAGTGTCTTCACCTACTTCGTGCTCCTTCATAGCCCGGGCCACCTCATCTCTGAAGCGATCGTTCCAGTGGAACTGCCGCTTAGCTTCGGCTTCCTCCCACTCCAGCGAGCCTGCTTCTGCACAGCACTCCACCACAACAGCCGCACTTGCCGGATTTTCCCGTGGTTTCACCGAATTTTTCCGAAATTCCTCCCACCGAGCGACCTTTTCCGGCAGCGTACACGCCAGTGAGCCATCCTCCCTTTGCACCGGCGCGGAGACCTTCGTTCTGCGTGCCCCGCCAAGCCGCTTCGCGAGTAGCCAAAAGCGCTTTGATTGCTCGCGTTGACATTTGACCGCTTCTTCCTGCACTTGCTTGAAGGAGGCGGACTTCTTGGCCCGAGTTGCCTTCCGAATTTGCTTGCGGAGCCGTAGCCAATTCAGACGGGCTTCTGCATTCGATTCATCCCTCCTGTATGCTGCGTAGGCCTCCCGGCGCTGTTGAATGAGCTCCTTTAGCTCCCCGTCGAACCAATTGTTGGTGAAACGGGGTCGTATACATCTGGAGCCAAGGACCCGGTGCGCCGCCATTCGGAAGGACTGCGCCACTCGCTCGGTGACGTCATCTACCACCCGTTGGCTGTCGGCACCACCCGATAGGTCAAGCTCAGGCAGCTGATGCACTCCAAGCTTCTGTAGGCAATGCTGGAATACGTCATCGAACTTGTCGCGTAGATAATCCAGCGCTTGCTTCGCAGCGTGATCATTACCCAAGACACCAGCACCAATAAGCTTATCAACACGAAAGGACCTGTAAGGTTTCGCAGCCCGCTTTGGTCGGCGCTGGCCGCTCCACGTCAGTTCGGCCCATACTGCCTTGTGGTCCGTATCACGATCATCTTCGCATACTCCGAACTTTGCTGCAGATGCCAAGCCAGGCGACGCGCAGATGTAATCGAGGAGGTGCTTGCCTGTGCCCATGCCACGCTGCTCACGCCGGGACCACCAGTAGGACCCTTCCACTGGGCACGAGAAGCCGCTCAGATTTCGCAGGCCCGTAGCGACGAGGACAGCCGCGAGTCTCTTGCCGTTCTCCGAACGTACCGGTGCTCCCTTTTCATCGACCTCCCCGTGCTGACCGACGATGCCCTCCTCTTTTCGGCTGCATGCCGGCCCGAGCTTCGCGTTGGCATCCGCCACCGTGACCACAAGACCTTTGGCTCCAAAAAAAGCTATAGCTGCCTGCCAGGCCGCATACGCCTCTGACGACTCTTCTTCCTGCGTTTCCTGGGGAAAGTAGCCGTTGCCCACATAGATATCCTGAGCGCCGGCAACACCCGAGGCGATGCGCAGCCACACTTGCTGCCGGTGGTCGACGGGGGCTGACACCAGGTTGCAATACGGACCAAGGAAGTTAGCCACCGCGAATAGAACCCCACCCTTGCAGCGATTTTTCTCGCTGACCTCCGCAGGTTTTCCAAAAATCCGGAATCCATCCAGGCTGCATTTGGAAAGTTGCTTCTTGCCCATGCGGTGCTCCTGAGCCCCGATGACTAGCCAGCCCTCGTGCTTGTAGAATGATGCCCATTCCGCCGTGCCTACGTTGTCGTATCCCGTTTTACCCTGCCAGTTGTGACTCGCGACGAGTAGCTTGAAGCCGGTATCGAACTGCTTGGAGCGGTGCTTCTTGGCTCGTTTCCGGACCCGACGGCCGCGCTTGGCTTCCGCCCTCGTGCTGCCCCCCTCTGCAGGTGCTTGCGCAGGTTGGTCCCCCACTGCACTGGCCGCCGAATGCAGGGGCACCACATGCACATCAGCACACTCAGACACACACTTAGGTGCATCGGCAGCCAATTCCGAAGACACCACCTGCACATCATCGACACATTCTTCATGCAGAGGCAAGACGCGATATCCCGTCGCAGCTTCCTCCTTCCGGACCGCCGCTTCCCCACGCAGATGGATGCGAATAAGCCTTCGGACACGTTCCCTGTCCCTGAACCTGCGCCCAAGGGCCACATTGACCCCTCTGCCGAAGAATTTGAGATGTTTGAATTGCTGCAACGCCGTCTGCCTGCTGTCATCGTCCTCGTAGACCAGCTCCAGGTGACGAGACATTCGCTGGCCTTGCCACTCCATTACCGGGACCACCAGACCAAGACCGCTCATTTTGGAGGCGATCTCCTGTAGATTGGCGCGTTCTGAGAGCCCCCAGACAATCAGATTACGCCCGTCCTTGTCGTACCGATCTACCCGCCGGTACCGTCGAGGCGGCGGTGCCATCTGCCATATAGCGCCGCTCGCCTTATGTTGAAGCGCCGACCCGTGTGCCAGGTTTGGGGAGGAAGGATGAGGCGCAGCTAAGATAGCCTCTCCACGTGGTTCAGGAATTCCGTCATATACGCGAGCCCTCATCCTCCCATCCTGGGACATCGGGCCAGAGCCCGTCGAAGAGGCATTCCCACGGGGATTGTCCAGGTCTTCGGCGATTCTACCTTGTCCCATAAGGGCCACAGTGGTAGCTCCGTGCTTCGCGTATTTGTAATCCATTGAGAGTAGTAGACGGCCAATGTCGCTGGCCATCACCGCCGCGCCTCTTTACGCCGAGGAAAGCGCCCGCCCATGCAAATAGCATCGGCGGTATCTGCAACACACACTACACGCATTTCCGCCGGTGTCACTGGACGCTGCCGCGTCGCTTCGTGCCCTTCGGCGCCCGCCAGCACCCCCAGCGTCGCCAGAACCTGCCTCACGCACTACACACACTCTCCATCGCATCGCCAACGCCTCTACTCTCATGCCTTATGGACTTTCAGCTGCTCCTAACAATACACATCATGAGGTACGGGTGTCCCCGAGTGGAGCCAGATCCGACGGCGTGCCGCTGAAACTCCTCCCCCACGTGGGTATAGAAGGCGCGAACCTAGCGGTACCTATAGGGTCTTACAGACAAGTATAGTAATCCCAGCCGAAGCTGCTCAGTTAGAAATGCAACGGTGGAGGTTGTGAATGCATGGGGCAAGGCACGGCAACGCAGCAAGGCACTGGCAAGGCATTGGGACCGACTGAAGCCCCTCTCCAACGTGCGCGTCATCATGTATTCCAGTTAGGCAACCCCGAAGAAGCGAAGATAGGAGGAGACAAAGCCCAGATAGGATGAAGATAGGATTAACATGAAGCCGAAATGGAGCCGAGTTGGAACAGGTCAACTCGGCCCCATCTCGGCTCAATGTGAATCCTATCTTCAACCCATCTCGGTACTGTTTCCTCCGAATGCTCACCTCAACAAGATCACCAAACCGGAACTGGAAGCCCCCAGGCATTTACTCGGCAGGAAATTCGGCGAAAATGGGCTAACCAGGAAACCAGACCCAACCCAACAGCCAAGAAAAACGAGCCAACCAACAATCCAACAGACAACCCCACAACCTGCCTGGTCGAACCCCTACCGAGTAAATGCCCAGTTGAGAGTTGCGCATATCCCGGTGACCGCCCTCCCCAAGCGGTCACCTTCGTGGGGAGAGGCCCAACCACCTCCTCTTCCCGTGGAGTGCCATCTTGTGCACCCCTCCAGAATAATAATAATAATAATAATAATAATAATAATAATAGTGCTTCTCTGTCAATGGCTGATGCATTTCTGCACATGCGCCTCCATCGTCTCACCCGTGAGGGGAGTACGAAGAATTGACGATAAGCTCTAATGACACCCCCGCAAGGGCAGTTCCAACACTTCCAGACGGGCCGGTATGTTCAATGAAAATACTGGTCCAGACGGATCGGTATGTTCAATGAAAATACTGGTGGCACCGACGGGAATCGAACTGGCGACAGGGCCCAATAATAATAATAATAATAATAATAATAATAATAATAATAATAATAATAATAATAGTGCTTCTCTGTCAATGGCTGATGCATTTCTGCACATGCGCCTCCATCGTCTCACCCGTGAGGGGAGTACGAAGAATTGACGATAAGCTCTAATGACACCCCCGCAAGGGCAGTTCCAACACTTCCAGACGGGCCGGTATGTTCAATGAAAATACTGGTCCAGACGGATCGGTATGTTCAATGAAAATACTGGTGGCACCGACGGGAATCGAACTGGCGACAGGGCCCAGATGGTAGAACTTGACCACTGGGCTATCACGGTGTCCATAATAATAATAATAATAATAATAATAATAATAATAATAATAATAATAATAATAATAATAATAATAAAAGTGCTTCTCTGTCAATTCTGGATGTAAATCTGACATGTGCCTCCATCGTCTCACCCGCGAGGGGAGTACGAAGATTTGACCGATAGCTCTACTGACACCCCCACAGGGCAGCTCCAAGCCTTCCAGACAGACCAATACCTTCAAAGAAAACATACTTTGAAAATACTGGCACCGTCGGGAATCGAACTGGCGACAGGTCCCAGATGGTGAACCTGACCACTGGGCTATCGCGGTGCCAATAATAATAGAAATAAATGTTATTATTAATTATTATTATTATTATTATTATTATTATTATTATTATTATTATTATTATTATTATTCAGTGGTCAAGTTCTACCATCTGGGCCCTGTCGCCAGTTCGATTCCCGTCGGTGCCACCAGTATTTTCATTGAACATACCGCTCCGTCTGGACCAGTATTTTCATTGAACATACCGGTCCGTCTGGAAGTGTTGGAACTGCCCTTGCGGGGGTGTCATTAGAGCTTATCGTCAATTCTTCGTACTCCCCTCACGGGTGAGACGATGGAGGCGCATGTGCAGAAATGCATCAGCCATTGACAGAGAAGCACTATTATTATTATTATTATTATTATTATTATTATTATTATTATTATTATTATTATTATTATTTGGACACCGTGATAGCCTAGTGGTCAAGTTCTACCATGTGGGCCCTGTCGCCAGTTCGATTCCCGTCGGTGCCACCAGTATTTTCATTGAACATACCGGTCCGTCTGGACCAGTATTTTCATTGAACATACCGGCCCGTCTGGAAGTGTTGGAACTGCCCTTGCGGGGGTGTCATTAGAGCCTATCGTCAATTCTTCGTACTCCCCTCACGGGTGAGACGATGGAGGCGCATGTGCAGAAATGCATCAGCCATTGACAGAGAAGCACTATTATTATTATTATCATTATTATATTATTATCCACCGTGATAGCCCAGTGGTCAAGTTCTACCATCTGGGCCCTGTCGCCAGTTCGATTCCCGTCGGTGCCACCAGTATAATGGACACCGTGATAGCCCAGTGGTCAAGTTCTACCATCTGGGCCCTGTCGCCAGTTCGATTCCCGTCGGTGCCACCAGTATTTTCATTGAACATACCGATCCGTCTGGACCAGTATTTTCATTGAACATACCGGCCCGTCTGGAAGTGTTGGAACTGCCCTTGCGGGGGTGTCATTAGAGCTTATCGTCAATTCTTCGTACTCCCCTCACGGGTGAGACGATGGAGGCGCATGTGCAGAAATGCATCAGCCATTGACAGAGAAGCACTATATTATTATCATTATCATTATTATTATTATTATTATTATTATTGTTATTACTATTGGACACCGTGATAGCCCAGTGGTCAAGTTCTACCATCTGGGCCCTGTCGCCAGTTCGATTCCCGTCGGTGCCACCAGTATTTTCATTGAACATACCGGTCCGTCTGGACCAGTATTTTCATTGAACATACCGGCCCGTCCGGAAGTGTTGGAACTGCCCTTGCGGGGGTGTCATTAGAGCTTATCGTCAATTCTTCGTACTCCCCTCACGGGTGAGACGATGGAGGCGCATGTGCAGAAATGCATCAGCCATTGACAGAGAAGCACTATTGTTATTACTATTATTATTATTATTATTATTCATGGACCCAGTTGTCTGCCAAATTGTTATAGATGGGGTTTTGAGGCAATTCTAGCCACCATGCTTGGTGTATGCACTTGCACATTCGGCGACGTTTTGCAAGAGGTTACTGGAACTGCGGAGTAACCTCGGCTTAGTGCGGTCTTGCCCTCAGGAGCTCCTTGCTTGCCAGTCGAGAGACTGGCCAGCAAAGGGGGGTTGGAGGACCTCGAACAAGGGTATTGGAGGCTTATGTCCGGACACGGATCGTGCCATGCAGCTGCATCAGTACGCCTTAGAGAAACACTATTATTATTATTATTATTATTATTATTAATGGAGGCACATGTCCAGGATCTGGATCTGATGCTATAGTCTGAGGAAGCCTATTATTATTATTATTATTATCATTATTATCATTATTATCATTATTATCATTATTATCATCATCATTATCATTATTATTATTATTATTATTATTATTATTATTATTATTATTATTATTATTATTATTATTATTATTATTATTATGACACCGTGATAGCCTAGTGGTCAAGTTCTACCATCTGGGCCCTGTCGCCAGTTCGATTCCCGTCGGTGCCACCAGTATTTTCATTGAACATACCGGTCCGTCTGGAAGTGTTGGAACTGCCCGTGCGGGGGTGTCATTAGAGCCTATCGTCAATTCTTCGTACTCCCCTCACGGGTGAGACGATGGAGGCACATGTGCAGTTTTGCATCAGCCATTGACAGAGAAGCACTATTATTATTATTATTATTATTATTATTATTATTATTATTATTATTATTATTATTATTGATGGAGGCGCATGTGCAGAAATGCATCAGCCATTGACAGAGAAGCACTATTATTATTATTATTATTATTATTATTTGGGGGGCACCAATACATGGTTGGGTGTCACCGCCACACGGCGGGGTTGGGGCCGTTGGCAGCTTGTTATGAGGGGTACATAATCAGTGCTCCACTGATTCATGAGACGGGAACTTTTACTGAGAGAAGCTCTCTCACCACGCTCACGGCTCTTGGCTCGGGGTGGCCTCTGGTATCACTCGGGGTGAGTGCGGGGGGTGGGGGTTATCTGAGGGAGGGGGTTGGGCTCAGTGGGTCACTGGACAGGTTGGTTAACTAAACTACTGTCGGTATGAGTGGGTATGAAGGCGACAGGCCCCACACATTTCCACAAGCCTTGAAATCACTCAACTGCCACAGTAGCGACTGCCTGGACGCGAGGCTCCTGACTCACCCTCTCTCCCAGAACCCCTCGTGCTCACTTTGCGGATGCCATAGGGATGCTCTGGCGGAGGGTCGGGACGTGTTGGGTGCATGTGACCGGGCCTGTCACTTAGTGTTCTCGGTAGATGACTCTTTTGTAGATTCTATCGGACGCAGGGTGGCTTGCCACGACACCTCAATGATGCATAGTACGTCACGTCTCTGGCCTGGTTACGGGGGCGGGTAACTGAGGCGGGTTCCTGAAGGCTGGTTACGGAAGCTATGTTATTGTTGTTGGGTTCCTGGCTGCTATGTTATTGTTGTTGGGTTCCTGGCTGCTATGTTATTGTTGTTGGGTTCCTGGCGGCGTACATGTTTATGCTTTTTTAAGGGTTGAGCTTTAAATAACCCCACTCGGGTCTTCTTTTATCGAGCTCACCACTCGGTGGATGGAGGCCTGGGGTAGACTTATACGATGTTTTTGATGCTAGGTTCCGTCTCCAGGGATTCGACTGACATCGCTGCTTTGCCTCACCGCACTGCCTCGCCCACACATCCACGCTGGCACACTGTTTCTCCTCTTGCTCTTGTACCTATGTCGCACACAGCTATGAGCTCACGCCGATGAGTGGTTGTGACGAGGTGCACCCAGCTGGATTGCGGGCGAGCCACGGCGGCCTCGCTCTCGCTCGCTCGCTCTCTCTCTCTCTCTCTCTCTCTCTCTCTCTCTCTCTCTCTCTCTATTTTTTTTTTTTTTTTTTTTTTTTTTTTTTTTTTTTTGTTGTTGTTGCTTTGCTTTGCTTTGCTTTGGGCGAGGCCTAGCTTTCACATGGGCGGGCTGAGCCTATGAGGGGCGCACGATAAGCGTTCCATTGATTTATGAGACGGGTCCCAATTACTGAGAGTAACTCATGTGAGTTGCTCATCATACTCATGGCTCTTGGCTCGGGGTGGCCTCTGGAATCACAAGGGGTGGGCACTGGGGGAGGGGGTTGTGTTCAGAGGGTCACCGCGAAGGATGGTCAACCAAACTACTGTCGGTCGGAGTTTGTACGAAGGCGAGAGGCCCTACACCTTACCACAAGCCTTGAAACGACTAAATGACCAAAGTAACGACGGACCGGAGCGGGGCTCCTGGCTCACCCTCTCGATGCCATGGGGTTGCTCTGGCGGAGGGTTATGGGGTGGTGGGTACACGTGCACGGGCCTGTCACTCTGTGCTCTCGGTAGATGACTCACTTGCAGTGTTTATCGGACGCAGGGTGGTTTGCCACGACACCTACCTCGATGATGCACAGCGGGTCCTGCCTCGTGCCTGGTTACGGATGCAGGTGAGTGTTTGTGTGTATTCCTATACATACGTACACGTATGCTTTTTAAGGGTTGAGCTTTAAATAACCCCACCTGGGTCCTCATTTATCGAGTTTACAACTCGATCAATACGGCACCGGGGTCCCATACCACTTATGTCAGGTTCTTATGCGAAGAGCGCGGCCGCTAGTGCTGGCCCTATGGGTCAAGGCGGTAATCCTTCAGGTTTAGACGTTCCCCGTGGGAGTGCGCCTGCGGGTGGCGATGGCTACTCGGCCGGGGTGGGGTGATCGAGTGCTCGCGTACCTGACGGGCAACCTGAATCACGTAGAGCCAGCAATCCTGCTGCATCTCGATCACCCTCCCCAACCTCGGAAGAGAAGTCACGTCCGGAAAGGTCTGGTCACGGCGTGTGGCAAGCGGTACCGCCACCGAGGAGGTGGCGGAGGAAGGTACGAAATGAGCTGGATAAGAGATGTTGCATAGTATGGGGGCTATCGCATGTCTCTCAGACAGTGGTCATGGCGCGAGAGCTCCGAATTCTCGGTCTCGGGGAAGTCGAGGTGGAATTCGCGGGCAGAGGTAGCGGGCGGCATTTGCGGATTAAATGTGCGTCTTGTGAGGAGGCGGAGAAGATGGTGCGGCTGCTGCGGGAGCGTAAGTTCTTCACGGGAAAGGTTCACGTTGCGACGGGTAGGACTTTCCGGGAAAGAGAGAAGCAGCGGGCTGCACGGGGGGGTGCTCAGTATGTAGAGATGCAGAGGGAGCTTTGCAAGCAGGGGTTTGGCTACTGGGTGCTCGACGTGGAAGTCGACGAGCCCCAGGGCGAAGCCTCAAGCGGTGAATCTCCCTTGGCGGAGTGGGGCGGGAGGCGAGAGCTGGAGGAGCTGGGGCGGAGGGTGCAGGATGGGCCGTGAAGGGTGGCGGAGGGCTCCAGGCGGGCTCAACCGAAGCGCAGGCATCGGCACCAGCTTCGTTCTTCCCAATTTGTGAAAGGCTTCCCACTGAGGGTGGCCTCACATAATTGGCAAGGCAAAGTGGGTGCGGATAGCCCAGGCTTTGGGGAATGGCCGGAGCACTACAAGGAGCGAGGCTGGGTGATCGTCGGAGTCCAGGAGCACAACCTATCGTCGCAGAAGGTGGAGAAGCTCCAAGTCGACGGCTTCGCAGTCCTCGGCAAAGCGGCTGCAACTGGCGCCTGTTCCACAGGGTGAGGCTGTCGTCTGGGAGCGCGACGGCGTCGGATGTGTTCGTCGGCAACGGCTACTTCCCCCAAGAAAATCAACGAGAGGAATCTATTGCAGCCTATGAGGCGTGGCAGGCGGCCTTTTCCTACTTCGCCACCAAAGGTCATGTGGTTACGGTTGGTGATGCTAATGCTAAGCTGGGGCCCGCCAGAATAGCGCGGGAGGAGGGAGTGGTGGGCCCCTTTGGCGAGATAGATGAGAGGGGTAGTGGGGTTAGGAGTGAGAATGGTGAGTTGCTGGCTGCCATGCTTGTTGCCACGGGGTTGCAGTGGGTTTTCGCAACCACGGGGGGACAAATATTGGTGGTCTAGGCAGGAAAATGTAGGTGGACGAAGGCATCTGCTGGATTACATCTGCGTCTCTTCCGAGCTGGCGGAGGAGGCGAGCTTCGGCGTCGACGAGGTAGACCTTGATACCGACCACAAAGCTGTGTGGGCGGAACTGGTCTGGGGGGGACAGCCACCCCCCAAAAAGCAGGTAATGAGGTACAAAGCATTCAAGGCAGAGCGCTTGATAGGCAGGGTAGTTGAGGGTAAGGAGAGTGAGCTGTCTAAGCTTAGGTTGAAGTACGACGAGACCTTTGCAGCTGGTATATCGGGGCTGTTGCCAGATGGCCTCCCAGATCTATCAGCAGTGGAGGACCCGGATGAGCTTCAGCAGGAGGTAGATAGGGTCGCTAGCTTAGTGGTCCGAGCTTTCACGGGCGCAGCCGCGAAGGTCTTGGGAGTTCGGGTGATTAGGCCAGGGTTTACTAATGCATGGTTTGATGAGAGTCTTAGGGAAGCAATTGCGCGACGGAGAGAGGCATACGGCCTCTGGCGAAGGAATGAGGCCAACCGAGAGGCCTGGCAAAGATATAAAGAAGCGAGGAAGGCGATCAGAAGGTTATGCAAGGAGAAGAAGGAGCAAGCGTGGAAGCGGGTCCAGAATGACACCGCTGCCAACTTCAGGAGCGCTACCATGGCCACGTACTGGAAGCTGTCAAAGCGTTTGGGCGGGGTTCGGCGGTCCAAAGCTTCTGCTCCTGTTCGGAAGCCCGATGGCACTCTGGCATGCACACTCCGGGAAAAACTACAAGAATGGGAAGAATACCGCCGACGTATGGTGGTCCCCAAAGAAAATCAGTTTTTGGAGGATGCATGTGTAGAGGAAGTCGGTTCCGATGAGGAAGCAGCGCGGATTGAGCCCGAGCGGAAGGCCCGCGAAACCTTCCAGTATAACGACAACCTGCGCGACCAATATGAGGCCATGGCGCAAGCCGAGGAGATCCGGACTGAGACGGGCCCGCTGGACTATGATTACACCGAGAAGGAAGTGGAGCTCTGCCAGGAAAATCTCCAGAATCACAAAGCGTGCTCACCGGATAAGATCAAGAACGAGATGCTCAAGTACGGAGGCACGCGGATTGTGAGCTTTCTGGTGCGCTTCTTCAACTGGTTGAAATCGTGCGAATACACCCCCAGCGACTGGGGCAAAGCGATTATCGTCAACATCCCAAAAGGAGGCGACCCAACCGATCCGGAAATTGGAGAGACATCGCGATTCTGAGCTGTCTGGGTAAGATGTATCTGTCCCTTATGGCGGCGAGGCTTACGGCTTTCATCGATCAGCCGGGCAGGCTGCGCCCAGAGCAGGGTGGGTTCCGGCCAAAACGTAGTACGGGGGACCAGATTTTTGTCCTTAAGGAGCGTCTGCGCCTTAGACAACAAGCTGGCCTCGGTTGTTTCAGAGGCTGACCCAGATGGGGGTACAGGGCAAGTTCTATCGCATTCTGCGGCATTTTTACCGAAGAACGTCATCGCGAGTGCTAGTCGATGGCGAACTCACTGGTGAAGTGCTGGAAGAGATGGGAGTTCAGCAAGGGTCGCCGTTGTCACCGTCGCTGTTCAACGTCTTCATGGATGAGCTAACGGTCCGAATCGCGAAGAGTTGGAGGTCGAGGACCTCAACCGCATCGAAGACATACGGACCCTGCTTTACGCCGACGACGTTGCGGTAATTGTGCATAGTGTCACGGAGCTTCAACAGATTGTAAATGTCGTGGCGACATTCGTGGAGGACTATCGGCTTGAAATCAACCTGAAACCGGGCAAGACGGAAGTCATGCCGATATACGGGCACGCCAAGTCAAAAAAGTCGCCCCCATGCGTGAGGTTCCGGGGCAAGGTTCTCAACGTCACCGACCACTACAAATACCTGGGAGTTCTGCTCACGGACACCCTCTCCGATAAACCGCAAGCGAAGCGGGCGGCGGAAATCACTGTAGCGGGAACGGCTGCCCACGAAGTTCCAGCGCGTCTCCGGCTGATGAATTGGCAGCAAATGGTTGGCGCAAAGTTGCTTTACGCATCGGCTTTTTGGGATCTGCCGGGCGCCAACAAGCTGAGTAAGCTGGAGGGCGCGTTGGTAGCGCCCCTGCGGGTCATCTTGGGTGTTGGTACGCGCACAAGCGGCTGCATCACCAGGGGTTTAGGCCGCACGCCGAGTTTTAGCATCCTTGCCAAGGCGGCCCGGCTTCGGTTCCTAGGGCGCATCGAGTTACTGGGCAACACAGCGCTAACACGCAGGCTTTACAACACGGGTCGGTGCAAATGGAAGGAAGATACGGAAAATTTGATCTTAGCAGATCACAGGCTGCGGGAGGGCTTGGATGCGCTCAAGCGGGTCGTGAACGAAGATGGCACGGTAGATGATAAGGACTGGCGGGCCGCTCTGGCGAACTGGAACGAGGTGGTAAAGGAATGGTCTGTCCGGCAGGAAGTAGCTGGCTGGGAGCGGCAGGCTAAGCCCTCTGATGGGCTTAGGGTGCTGCTTAGCCAGATGTCTTCCCGCTCTGCTTTCCCACGTTGGCGGGCGCTGGAGGGGGGAAGTCACAACCTTATCAGAAGGCGATTGTTGAGCTGCAACAATCGCCTTCGCCTCTACCGATCCAAATTTGGCTTATGCTCGCCGGACTGCTCAAGCTGTTTCGCCTTGTGTGGCACTGAGGTTAACGAGTCGTTACGTCACTTCCTGCTGCATTGCCCAACGTTTGCGAGCTCTCGTGAGGCACTGTTTAAGTTTATCGATGAGGCGCAAGCCCGGCAGCCCCTCATGCTGAATCGAGGAGGGCTTTATCACAGGGAACTGCGGGAGGCGGAGGAGGAGATGAGGCTCTTCAAAGAGGAATGGCTGAAGGGGGAGGATGAAAAGATGGCGGCGATGCTCGGCGTTTTGTTTATCCCTGTCCCAGAAGAGGTGGAGGAGGAGTTAGGAAGGTTTGTTGCCACCATCTGGAAGGAGTGGGAGAAGTTGGAGGCGCAGATCAGGGAGGCAGAGGGGGCGGAGGAGGAGGAGGAGGTGATCGACCTCACGGTCGTTCAGGAGGCGGGTAGAAGGAGGGGAAGGCCTAGTCAGGTAGAATGTCTGGCTAGATCTGTTGTAGGTGGAGGTCAGCGCAGCGTCGCGGACTTCTTCTCGGCAGATAACTCCTCTCACTCCTTGCACCCACTTGCACATGCACAGCACGCTCATTTGCACCTTGCACCGCCAGTCGAGTCTTTGGAGCGGAGCCGCGTCACCGAACGGCCCGTGCTACCAATGGAGGCACATGTCCGACAGGATCAAAGGCCAATTGACTGATAAGTCTATTATTATTATTATTATTATTATTATTATTATTATTATTATTATTATTATTATTATTATTATTATTGGACACCGTGATAGCCCAGTGGTCAAGTTCTACCATCTGGGCCCTGTCGCCAGTTCGATTCCCGTCGGTGCCACCAGTATTTTCATTGAACATACCGCTCCGTCTGGACCAGTACTTTCATTGAACATACCGGCCCGTCTGGAAGTGTTGGAACTGCCCTTGCGGGGGTGTCATTAGAGCTTATCGTCAATTCTTCGTACTCCCCTCACGGGTGAGACGATGGAGGCGCATGTGCAGAAATGCATCAGCCATTGACAGAGAAGCACTATCATTATTATTATTATTATTATTATTATTATTATTATTAGGGAGTACATAGGCCATTGGTCCTTTTCAATGGGCTGATTGGTATAAAGCTCCTTGAGTAATGTTCTATGCCGTCACTTCCTTTATTCCACCGATTGTTGTGGAGACTTTCCTTATGGAATGGAGGACTGGATGCACATGGCCTTTTGGCTCAGCAATTGGCAGGAGATACATTATTATTATTATTATTATTATTATTATTATTATTATTATTATTATTATTATTATTATTATTATGGACACCGTGATAGCCCAGTGGTCAAGTTCTACCATCTGGGCCCTGTCGCCAGTTCGATTCCCGTCGGTGCCACCAGTATTTTCATTGAACATACCGGTCTATTTCTGGACCAGTATTTTCATTGAACATCCGGCCCGTCTGGAAGTGTTGGAACTGCCCTTGCGGGGGTGTCATTAGAGCTTATCGTCAATTCTTCGTACTCCCCTCACGGGTGAGACGATGGAGGCGCATGTGCAGATTTGCATCAGCCATTGACAGAGAAGCACTATTATTATTATTATTATTATTATTATTATTATTATTATTATTATTATTATTATTATTATTATTAGGGAGTACATAGGCCATCGGTCCTTTCCATGGGCTGATTGGTATAAAGCTCCTAGAGTAATGTTCTATGCCGTCACTTCCTTTATTCCACCGATTGGTGTGGAGACTTTCCTTATGGAATGGAGGACTGGATGCACATGGCCTTTTGGCTCAGCAATTGGCAGGAGATACACTATTATTATTATTATTATTATTCTTATTATTATTGGACACCGTGAAAGCCCAGTGGTCAAGTTCTACCATCTGGGCTCTGTCACCAGTTCGATTCCCGTCGGTGCCACCAGTATTTTCATTGAACATACCGGTCCGTCCGGACCAGTATTTTCATTGAACATACCGGTCCGTCTGGAAGTGTTGGAACTGTCCTTGCGGGGGTGTCATTAGAGCCTATCGTCAATTCTTCGTACTCCCCTCACGGGTGAGACGATGGAGGCGCATGTGCAGAAATGCATCAGCCATTGACAGAGAAGCACTATTATTATTATTATTATTATTATTATTATTATTATTATTATTATTATTATTATTGACACCGTGATAGCCCAGTGGTCAAGTTCTACCATCTGGGCCCTGTCGCCAGTTCGATTCCCGTCGGTGCCACCAGTATTTTCATTGAACATACCGATCCGTCTGGACCAGTATTTTCATTGAACATACCGGCCCGTCTGGAAGTGTTGGAACTGCCCTTGCGGGGGTGTCATTAGAGCTTATCGTCAATTCTTCGTACTCCCCTCACGGGTGAGACGATGGAGGCGCATGTGCAGAAATGCATCAGCCATTGACAGAGAAGCACTATTATTATTATTATTATTATTATTATTATCATCATCATCATTATTATTATTATTATTGCTACTACTACTACTACTACTACTACTACTACTACTACTACTACCACCACCACCACCGCTGCTACTACTACTACTACTACTACTAGTACTACTACTGCATGGATTATATTACTGTGATTCAAGTCGTTGTTGTTGTTATTTGTTGTGTCGCAGATTGGTGAGCTCGCCGCGCGCCAAGTTCTTGCCCACAAGTCAGACCCATCTTTCATCCATCTTGAAGTGTTTTATTGACATCCGTCTTGAAGTGTTTTATTGAATTGATCTATGTGTGGGCCAAGGCCTGTGATCCTGGATCGCGCGAAGGCCAAGAACCCAGCATTGACGCATGCTACAAACGAAGAGCTGGTACTGACATTGCAGCTTCAACAAACACACATAGCTCATACAAGACGCTGCATGTATTACATATGCATGCGTTGATATCGTCTTTATATGCCTTCGACTTTGCGTGTACGCATTTTCGATTTTTACCAAGGACATGGGGGCAAAATGCTATTCGAGATTCTGTGTTCTGAAAGGCAGTGATTTCGACAATAAGTGATGACAAAAGCTATCACCTAAGCAGCTCAAGCCTTGCACGCTGCTACCTGTATTCCTATCACTTGTATATGTCTTTGGCTTCTCATCTGAATGCACTTCCGCTTCTTCTTTGTGTGTGTGTATGTATGCGTGTGCTGACTGGCAAGGCGCTGCCCTCAGAACACTGTGTCTCGCATGTGCATGATCTTCCGCGACTTAAGTGTTACGCGCATTCTGAAATATATAAAAGCTATGGCGGTGTCTGGTTGGGCAGGAGGTCCTATTCCAGCGGGGAACGCCCGACAAGGAATGGTGGCACCCGCACTACATCCCCTCCCAGCAAACGTACCACATAAACGCCATATCCCTATACAGCTTCACATAATTTTGTAGGCGGACACGAGAGTGGCGGGAAGTCATGTTGGAGCAAGTCTTCACTCTCCAGATGCTTCAGGTCCAGCCAGTTCAATCGCCCTTGCTATTTCTTCACAAGACTGCTGAAATGCTGCCGCCCTCGGCCATGTCATGTGCCTCGGCTGTTGTCTTTACAGGATTGTCTGACCGGAGCCAAATCTTTCACTGTACGTAGCTCTCTCCTTACTTAAAGTTTGGTGTGCGGATTGTGATTGAGTGCAGGACTGTTCTATTGCAGGTGGTGTACATGGACCACTTGGTAGATGGCCTTTGTGAAACCTTCACCAAGTGCCTGGAGCCCGAGCAGCAGCACCCAGACACAGATCCTGCTCTGACAGATTGCAAAAGGGAATCATCATCATCATCATCATCATCTTCTTCTTCTTCTTCTTCTTCTTCTTCATCTTCTTCTTCATCTTCATCTTCATCTTCATCTCCATCTTCATCTTCATCTTCATCTTCATCTTCTTCTTCTTCTTCTCCTCCTCCTCCTTCTTCTTCTTCTTCTTCATCTTCTTCTTTTCCTTCTTATTCTTCTTTTCCTCCTGCTCTACCTCTACTTCTTCTTTCTCCTCGATCTTCCCAACCATCTTCTTCCTCAGAGAGCTCTCCTCCTGTATGCGCTCCCCTTTCGACATCGACTTCGCGCTCTAGTATTGCTTTGCACAGGTGCAGACATTTTGTTGCCCCTCACGTTGTCTGCAATTACAAATATTTGTTGCTGGTAATGGTGAATCCTTAGGTATCTTGAGAACCCGGGCAAGTACTTTCTCCCCAAAGAAGTGCATAATCGTGTAAGTCACCATTATCTGACAGCCACAATATTTCTAAGGACTTCCAGGGTTTTGAGATTGACCATTTGATACATGAATACCTCTATTCGTATGTGATCTAGCTAGATGAAACAATCCTGTAAACCATCATTTTCCCGCCACGTATTCCGTGTTTGATCAGAAACCTTCCCAGCGGTGGTAAAGGACATGTATATAAACGAGACCTATCAGGAGGGCGCAAGCCGCACTTGTGCAGGTGTGACAAATGTATGCCTTGACAGTCATCAGGCGGCAGCTTTGCTGGTTTAACAGGAGAATGCTTTTATCACTCTTGCTTCCCATGCTCTCTGCTCTTTCTGAACTTTCTCCTTGCTCTTTGCTGCTGGTGGTGTGGTTGGTGAAGGTTCACTACTCCTCGACCTTCTCGACCTTCTCTTCCTCTCTTTTCTACTCATACCCCTATCTGCCACCATCGGAGAGTCTATTTTATGCGTATCTGGGCTGGAAAGACCTGTAGAGTTTTACTTAATCTTGCTATCAGAACCTTCAAATGTGTGGCACATAAAATTGCAAAAGGGGGTGAATTAATTTGGTGGCACTGGCACCACAAAAGATAGTCATGAGGCCTGTTGACCTGCCTTCAGAATCTGTCATGTGCAGTACTACCTAAATCTATCAAGACCCCTTTCAATTCTTCGGTGAGCCGCAAAATTGAAGGGTCGGGCGGCAAGAATATCACGCTTGCGGCTACTGCTGGCTGCGCAAAATCCTGTTCTCCTCTTTTGAAATTGAGGCTTTGACGTCTAGGTTCGAGACATGCGGGAGCTGGGCCAGGCCGCCCTGTCTGCCCGCGCCGCGCGGCAGCTCATGCAATGGACCGCACAGCTCAGAAACGCCGCGGACGAGGCCATCCAACATCTCCAGCAGCAAGAACTTTCAGGCACCCTTGGTCTTCGTTGCATCCTGCTCCTCTTTATCGCTGGACTGTCGGCGTATATTTCCACTTAGGAATTGTTACATTCATACAAATATGTCTGACAAACGCAAGAATGCGAACAAATTTCAAACGTGCATCATACGTAAGAATACTTACATACAAACGTACGTAAAAAGGTCGCAGACTTACATACATACTTACAAACGATGCCAACCTATCTACCTACCAATCTAACTACCAATCTAACTGCCTATCTAACTGCCTATCTAACTGCCTATCTAACTACCTATCTAACCACCTATCTAACTACCTATCTAACTACCTATCTAGCTACCTATCTGCTTGCCTAATAAGTACATACATACATTCCTATGGTCACAAACATAATTATCAGTATAAATGCAAAAAAAAGTGTGTCTTGCCCTATATATTGGTCATTTTCTCTGTATGTTGCATGATGCAGCCTGTCCGGAGCCAGAAATATCTGATGTTTCACACCAAAAGTCGCTGGCCTACCAACTCACCGTATGTCAAGATCTTCACACGCTTACGAAATCTCTAGATGTCTTCGCGCAACAATCTCTGTGAGCGCCGAGATGGTCACTGTATTTTCTGATGTGTTGTGGTTGTATTAACAAACAGCTTCTCATGCATGATCCCGCCTGCTACGGCGATTGGACCTGGACCAGGTTGGAATGGGCTCGCAGACTAATTCAAGAGACATACATACCCAGCGCCGCATCCAACGCCCTAGGTGAACACAAGGCTGGTTGGGCAGTGCCACTCAATAGAATTGCAAGCTTGAAGCCACACTAAACGGGAGCACAAGGCTGGTTGGGCAGTGCCACCCAATAGAATTAAGCTTCAAGTCACACTAAACGCTAATAGGCGTGTACGAGGCTTTCCGAGGCTTGGGAGGCCCGGGCCGGGGCAATCAATCGGGGACCCCTTCAAGACTGGGACGTCACGGCGATTCGTCAGACTATGTAGCTAATATTTAATCATCATTTAGCAATATCGCAGGTGTTGTCGGTACCTCACTGGCGCCGGCCAGACATATGTATATATATGTATATATATATACATATGTATACATATGTATATATAATTTACGCAAATATTTTTTATAAGAAAATACTTGTTCCTTGTAGGGATAAGTGGGTAGCGTAAGAGGAAAATGGAAGTGGTATCAAGAGATACAATCATCATGTTAATATGAAATTTTTTTCTGTTTTAAATTAAGTGACGTCACAGGCGAGACGGGCGTCGGTCATTACAATGACTCAATGAGATTAATTTGACTCGTCGATACGACTCCGATCAGTCAGCCACACTGATCCAATCAAGTCACTAGGTTCTTGCTCAGCCTGAGTCAGTCACCCAATCAAGAACTGTTTTCATTGTAAGGTTTCAAGGCTCCACCATCGCTGAGTCTGAATCACCGTCAGATGGTGACCAGAAGTATTGCTTCGCTTTTGCTTAGCTCATGACTCAGTCAGTGCGTGCAGCATCAAGTTTTTTGTTACGGATCGTTGTCACCTCCGGGCCGAGTTTTCTGTTTCATGACGTTTGCTTTCGCCAATGTATTTGCTCTCTCGTTTGACGATTGTTGGAACATACATCATGGTACTACTGTTCTTTTTTTACGCACTTTAAATCATACAATGCTTTCCACTTGTAGGAATAAGTGGGAAGCGTAAGAGTAAAATGGAAGTGGTACCAAGAGATACACAAGTGGAAAAGTGAATCGGAAAAAAAAAAAAAAAAAATCTACACAGCATTGGACCGTCCATTTGTAATTAGACCCTTCCTCCTCAGTTATGTCCACTATTACTTTACTTATCCGTTAGTAGTAGTCGTTACTGATATTATTATTAGTATTAATGCAGTCTCTGTTAGTACTTGTTCTTGTACTGGTGGCACCAGCTTTTTACCATTACCTTTTTTATCAAATTCATATCAGTACGTTTTGTGGGTCAATTTCTATACGGTATTAATATTATTAATTGTTGGAAGTAATAATTAATTAATAGTTATGGACCGGCCGTATCAGAGTAACGGTGTCGTTAGAGCCATTACTTATGATCCTGCCAGTCAAGTTACGTGGCGCGTCTGTTGGCGTGTAGGCATCACCCCCCGGATAGCTGGTAAAAAGTACCTTTTCCTGGTGACAGGTGCACCAGCTTGTTTTTCAGTATTATTTGTCCGGATTGGACCTGATGCCATTTTATTCCTGGTCTGTTGCCGTTTTCCTTTTTTGGCTTCACTGAGCTAATACAACGAGACATCATACTCATTCTTGAGGACTGTGTTTGGTTGTATTACCGACTTTTTTTCGAGCCTTCGTTGGGGGCATTTACATTCAAGTTTGGAGTCCACATGACTAGGGTGATTTCTTTCTGCTTTGCCACACAGGCAACAGAGTGAATTTTCACTGACCTGTCTCACACGGGGACGTCAGACGAAAACAAATACTCCAACACAGCTCCCTCATAACTCTTTCACAAAACAAATAATTTGATTGGTCTCAAGCAGGTGTCTCGTACCCTCTAGCACAATCAGTATCTGTGTGCTCACAAGGAGACATCAGATACAAACTCTCTGTCGTTCTTGCTGTTCTCACACAGAGACCAAGAAGAAGGAGGTGGACAGAAGAGTGAAGGAACACACACAAAACACAAACAAGCATAGGGACAGGAGCACAACACTTTACCCTTCTAGTTTGTGCATTTATCTGCATTATCTCACACATACGTCAGAGTATTTTTGCAAATCTCTGATCGTTTTCTAAAGGTAGGTCTGAGAACCTATCCGACCGACTGTCGACTTCTCAAGGAGAGCTTCTCTAGTTTCTCTATTACTATCTGTGTGTAGGTCCAAGTGCCTCATACTAGATACAATATAGAAAAGAAGGAGGAGAAAGTAATCTGAGTAAGGAGAACAAGAAATCGGAGAAAGTCTCAAAGACTATTTTTCTCAAACAAAAACAAACATACAAACAGTGTTTCATAGAGGACAGGGAATCTTATCCTATCCTCTCTATTAGTTTGTCTCTTCACTAGTCAATCGACTGAAGGAGGAACAGAACACAAACGAACAAAAACCAAACATAGGAGCTGACGCTGTCCTCCTGTTGATCACTACTACGACATCATGTCGACAGAGAACGCCGAAGTGAGTGAATTCTCGGAGGCAGATCAAAGAAGAGAAGAAGAAGAAGCAGGAGGAGGAGGAGGAGGAAGAGGATTGAATGAAGGAGGAGGAGGAGGATTGAATGAAGGAGGAGGAGGAGATGAAGGAGTAGGAGGAGGAGTAGAAGAGGGCTGGGATGATGAAGGAAGATATGGAGGAGACGAAGATGAAGGAGGATTTGAACAAGAAGAGACGGGAGGAGGAGGAGCATATGGTAATCCCTTACCACCTGCCTACACGGGAGGAGGAGAACGAAAAATGATAGACTTGATTCATAGTGATGGAGAGGAGATCACAGTGGAGGAACAACAGTGGGTGCAAGACCACTATGACCTCACTAAAGAAGAGTTTGATAACAAGATGGGGGTAGAGAAGGATACCTATGTGTGGATCCCTCAGGATCAAAGAAGAGAGAAAAGTCGTGCTAAAAAGGATGTCTATATCCTATTATCAAACACAGCACAGCTCCTCGGCAAACTGGTCTCTGATCCAGAAAAGAGAAAGAAGATACAGCATATCAAGTTTGGGGACACACACACCCACCTTGAATTACTCGATGCTATCTTTGGGGTGTACACTCAAACCCTGATTTGCAACTATGTGAGGGTTACCTCCAGTACACAAACCCAAGAGCAACGGCCAGATTCCTCGCGACTGGTCAGGAGGCAGTCGATGTAACAAAAATGAAGACCAATCTGGGTTCGAAAAACTCGAGTGGCATATTTCATTTTTTTACAATGGAAATAAAGGCCTTGGAGGAGGGGAAGGCAGAGATGGAAAGAAGCATTAATGCAGCAGGAGAAACTCATCCTGTGATTGATGAGTTAGAGAAGACCGACAGAGTTCTGACCAAGATCAGACTGTTGATGGGTGCGTTACTGCACAAGGAGGCATGGAAGAGATGGATTCCTACCAAGGATCACTCTGTCCTTAAATCACTTAGTAACGCACCACCGGTCGCCAACAAAGCAGGTGTTGACCAATATGTGGAGAAATATAATTTTCTCATATCTGCTTCTGAATTGGTGGCCTTTATCACTCATGCTCAAAAGCTGGTGATATCTGAGAAGAAGAAGGCGAAAGAGAATGAGGAGTTCGAGAAGACGATGAGACTGGAAAGAATGAAAGCAAAAGTGAGTGGTGCAAAGACACACCCTCCGACATATTTGACCCCACCAGCTCCTGCCCCACCAGCCCCTGCACCCTCGGGCTCAACTACGGTGGTGGTCACAAACACGGAGAAGAAGGACAGACAGAACATCATAAATGCCTTCAAGGGGAAGAAAGGAGGAGTGGCAAGTCTCATGCTATATGCCAAGACGAGCTCAGACAAAGACTCTGATGCTTCGCTTTTGAGCAAGCTCAAAGAGATCAATGCCTGCATGAAGGCTTTTCCTTGCAACGAAACGCAGGAATACGAGGCCCTTGTTACTGTTTTTGACCAATCTCTAGTCTCGGAGGGATTTGATCTGACACAGTACAAGTTTTTGAGAAAGAAGGAGGAGATTAAGAGAAACAATGCAACAGGCCTAGACGCTCAGTGTGAACTGGCGGTGGCCACACTCATTTCATATTTTCAATCTCATGGATACCAGCATCTCTGCACTGGTACTCTCATAGGATTTGAAATCTTTGAGACAGTGGCGATGAGTTTGAGGAGTGCTGTTGGCTTGGCGGCGACCCTTACGGAGGTAGTTTCCTCCTATGGGCTATTCTATGGCCGCAAGTCGATCATCCTCTATTTCTTTTCGGCGTTACACACAGTTAACCCGAGTAAGCTTACTCAGCTCATACAACAATGCTCGACGTTTAGCTCAGTCAAGTCCAAGAACTTCCTCGAGACACACGTGTTCGAAAATACGGTTCAAAGCGTTGCTCCGTCAACACTGTTTCAAGAAGTGATGAGTGCATGCTCAAACATGGACTCGCTCACGGAGGCACATACGGCACAGGCAGGCGGTGTACCTGTTGGCGCACAAGCCACGTACACAAACAGAGTTGCCGGTTGGAAGAGACAGAGAGAGCCAGACCTGAAGACCGCATGTTGGAGGTGGTTCGCGGGCTTGCAGTGTAAGGCACAGATGGAGAACAGAGACTGCTCTTTCAATCATGATAGGCAGAACCCAACAGCAAGGGCAAATTTTCTGAGCAGGACGGAAGGCAAGGAACCGGGCCTTTTCAATATGCTTCAGATTGCCGCTGTGAACGAAGGTTGGTATGCCAATATGTGTGATGATGAGGAGTTACGAGAGGCAATCATTACCTACATGAAGAGGATGAAGGAGAAGAAAGAGGAAAGGGAGAGACAAAAGAACCTAAAGGCCTCTCAAAGAGGACGAGGAGGAGGAGCAGGAGCAGGAGGACGAGGAGGAGGAGGAGGAGGAGGACGAGGAACATGGAGAGGAGCCTCGAGGTGGCAGGGAACCCCTCAGAGAGGAAGAGGAGGAGGTCGGGGATATACCCCTTATGGAGGGAGAGCTGTTCGAGCTCCAGCCCCCCCACCCAGAGGAGGAGGAGGCTCATGGGCAAGCTCCAACCCGAATTTCGGTCGAGCTCAGGCCTACAACACTGTCTCGGAGACCGATACGTCATCCTAACCGGACACTACTCAAGGTAACCGTTTCGAGGTGGTGGAATGACTGGAGGGGGAAGAAAAGAGGAAGGAGAAGACTGTGAAGTTTAACCCTAAAGTCACAGTGCTTTCTAATGCTGTTGTGCAGACTGGGCCAACGCTTCCTCTATGTGAAAACAAAGATGTGGGTACACAGAGACTGCAGCCCCAAGGTAGTCTCATACCCGTTCATACAGCACGGTTACCAATGATAACTGATGCAAATAGGAAGGCGAGACTTGCGATGGAGGCGAGGAGGCCAATGGCAGACGTATCGCCTCGGCCAAGCAAACAACCACGAACAGACTCAATGTCTACGGTCACGGCGGGTGGCGAGCAAAAGGACAATGTGTGTACTCAAGTACCACAAGACAATGTCGCTCAAATAGTAAACGCACCAGTACCGCAGAATAATAAAAATGTTAATGAGGTGAAGCAGGAGGAGAAGAAGGAGGAGTTGAAAAACTTAGAAACAAGACTCCAAAATTTGGAACGTAAAGTTCTTGTTCTCGCAGCCAATATACACAGGCCCGATGCTCTGTGTAATACGGAACTTTATTGTGAAACATTGAAGACAATATTAAAAGTTGGTAATGATACGATGGCGAATATTAATATTGTCGGCCGGAAGTTTTTTAATCGATACCGGGACTGGGCGGACGGAAATATGAAAAAGTCAACGGGCACTCTCAAAGGAGTGAGCAGCCGGACGGATATCACGGGAATCATCACACTGACCTTTAAATTGAAATCCGCACGAGTATACCGTATGGACTTCTATGTCGTCCCCGGTTACCACGGGTCAATATTACTATCGTATGACCAATTGGCTACGATGGGGGCTGTGATTGATTGCGCCGCACGGCGAGTGATATATGGAGTAAAAAGAGGAGAAGAGAACGATATTGATCCCTTCAACGCTACTGACTCTTATGAGGCTTATGAGCTGAGTCTAGCGACGGATCATAAAAGGCCTTCCGGAGGAGCCAAACAATCCTTCTCTCTCAAATCCCGAGGGGGGGGGGGGGGGGTTACATAGATGCCATAAGGCATTTTGACATGTAAGTATGCGGTGGTTAAGTCAATTAACCACAAGTCTATTCCGAAGCAGGCAGCATAGGCAATGATAAGAAGGATAGTGCGATGGTGAGCGGTAGGTGAGTATGTGCGTTTGGGATCATATTGCAATCCCGCTTTCAGGAGATCCCCCCTTAGGGGGATTCTAGCTTTATGATATTCGTCGCTCGTTCCCTGTTGTTTAACAGTGTCTATCTATTTCAGAGGAATAATGGGAGTGCCTGACTTTCTCGCCTCGCTCTCTTCTCTCCATTCAAATGCTTTGAGCTCCTCTTGCTGTCTGACTTCTGTCTCTCTCGCTTGTCTCCTATCTTTCGGCTTCTGTACGACGGGAAATTCCGGAATTTTGCCCGGTGACCAGACAATAATTGATTCTCTCTTCTTTCGCACAGACAGGGATATGTTTATTTCTGGTTCTCCCGTAGATTACATTCTCCTGAGAAATGTTTCCTTGCTCATGAGACCTCCAACCCGGGGGATGTTTGTCTTTTTCCGCAGCTATCCTAACTCTCTCCCCCTCGGCATGGCCGAATTCACTGGTTACATTGGGGTCGTGGTGTGCCGGTTCGATAATAGCCTGCGGTACAAGAGAAGGGGGGGCTGCTCCCCCTGAAATCTCGTACTTTAAGATCTCAGAATCTATTATTTTCTCCGTAACGCCATCATCAAACTTAACGTGGCGGGCTGGGAATCGTTTATTTCTCCTGACAACCGGGGCAGTCGGGGCAAGAGTAACTCCCTTCCGCAAAGTAGAATCCCACTTACCTCCATAAGTGGATTTAGCCCACTCTTCCCCGAAAGCCCGTGCCGGGATCTGTACGATTCTCCCAGACAAAATGACTTTAAGTTTGGGTTTTCTCCCCCTCTTTCCCACTACCTTGACACCTTTCTCCCCCTGCTTCATGCTCCCTATATCCCGTGAAGACGGGGTAGGGGGAATAAAGTCAGGGAGATTACTGAAATCTTGACTTGGTGGACATCGTTTTCGTCACTATCGCTTGCAACGATCACCGAATCGTCATCAATTTCAGGTCCTTTCTGAGATGTCATGGACGTAATGGGGGCATTCTCTGTACTTTCACTATTGCTAGCAGCAACTACGGCAGGTGGGGTAGATGTATTATGTGTAGTTACTGGTACGTCGAAGCTAACATTCTCTTTTGGTGGTGTGTTAACTGGGGGCAGAACAGCAGAGGGTGTGGTCGATTTCCATCCGACCAAAAACATACCCTCTGCTGTTCCTTCGAGGTCTTTGGAGGCCTCTCGTTCGCTCAGTCTCCATACATCGAACATAACATCCCGGACATTACCGCGTATTATGCGCGCGACGGGATCATAAACACGATAATACCCGGCATTACGTTCGTAACCTAAAAAGATAACTTTCTTTCCTCTCTTGCCTTTCCCCCGCTGAGCCTTAACCTTCATCACTGCAGCACACCCAGTGGATCGAAGGTGATGTATGTATGGTTTCCGGCGGTGAATGAGGACTTACCCTTAAAGGGTCCTTTGGCTATCGGAAGGAGGTTGTTAATATAAGTGGCGTTTCTTTCCATCTCCGTCCAAAGCTTTGGAGGGAGCTCAGCATCGCTGAGCATCGCCCTTGCAGGCCCACCGTTGGTTTGGTGGGACCTCTCTATCTTTGAGACTGCCTGTTTCTCCGCGGTTGGAGCCTCAATTAAGATAGGCTGATTAACATTAACCCACTCCTGAAAGGTTTCATATCGACCATATTCTTGGTCACAGGTAATAAATTTGACTTTCCGGTTTGTATGTCTTTCAAAGAAAGCAACGGCCTTAATAAAACAAGGAAAAAATCATTCTTATGACGTAAATAATAGTCGAGCTCGAAATTTGAAGCGAGACATTTGACCGTGAATTTGTATCGCTTACCATCCCATGATATCGTATTCCATCATCCTTGTGTGTCCATTGAAATATGAACCCCGGAATGACGTTCAACAATGTGATGGTTTTTGTGGAAATGAGGTGCTTTCTTTATCTTATTCCTTAAACAGTACTCGCACTTCATAATCCTTTCTTGCCATCCTACGCCTACTATCTTCACCCCCATATAATGAGCCATTCTTTCCATAGCCTTCACCCCTCTATGTTTACACATTCGGTGGAAGACGGTGGCGTGTATATGCTCACTATGTGTGGGTCGGACAACAGGATTCAATGCTTTTGACATTCGGCAACTAACATCATGTTCTTGAGTTCATGAGGTGTGCGAACATACATCATTGGCATGACTAAGCAACAAGCCAAACTCTGTGAACAATTCTCACCATTCTCCGTATTTGTTTCGCAAGACAACGGGACATATGATTTACTGTCGCGACATCCCTCACATAAACATGGGACATCATTGCAACATACAACATTGTACACGGGAAGGGTTGTTGGCTGTGTAGGACGGCGAGGGGGAAGTCAGAATGTGACGGTGGATGACGATGATCCCTCTTTCTCTACCTTCACATTCTGCTTTTCGAGGAGGACTGGTTCGTATCGTTGATTTGGGTCTAGAGGGGGCATTCCCGGGGGATCAAAGACGAACAGGTTGTTGGGCAAAGATCTGCCCCTAGCTACAATCTGTTCTTCATCGATATGGATTGGGGACTTGAGCACAAGCACCTGGTTGTTTTGATGGACTACCGCCAGTCCTTGTTTCAACCAAGCCGAAGTGGCGACTAAATCGTAACTCAAATGAGAGTTGTATGTCGTGTGTGAATCATACACCTGAACCGGTTCTCCGTTTGCTCCAGAGAGTTGCATTAAGACTTTCCCTTTGTACTCCGTCTTAATACTCCCTTTCGCAATTTTGAACTTTTGAGGGTTATGCTTCAACCTCACGAATACATCCTTATGGGGCGATTGGGACTCACTAGCCCCACTATTGTCTACCCAAACCATCCGTCTTTTCTGGTGTCTCTCCCTCATCTCCCTCGCTCTCATGCATCATTATGGCGCAATCTTTCTCAGATGGGGGTGAGATGTTTGAGGTGGGGTTGGGCAATGTGCCAGGTCTTGATGGAGGGATATCTCGTACGCTCTCCCCCTCTATCCCTGTCCTTTGCATATATTCCCGGTGTTCCAGTAATCGAGTTCTTAGATGAGGAAATGCCGCAACGAGCCCCCTCGCAAAAGGGTTGTTCCATTTGTGGGCCATGGAAATAACGAAACTTTCAATATCCATGTAGAGCTCAAGATAGAACTCGTTAACTTCCCCGTCTCTTCCGGTAATAAGAGAATCCCTCATCTCTATCTCTCTAGCACCCTCTGCAAGAGAAGAAGAGGAAGACTTTTGAGGAGTAGCATAAGAGACGGTTTCATCATCGTCTTCGTCTGTCATCGTCTCTCCCTCACCTCTCTCTCTTCTTTAGTTGTTTCCCCCTACTGCAGCCTCAACGTTCTTACTCGTTTCAATGTTTGAGTCAGAACGTTGTACAGTTGAAATAGGGAGAGTATGTCTTGTGAGAGATGATGAAGCGCTAGAGCTATGAGAACAGATATGTCTGGGTGGTGATGTGTATGTGGAAGATGACGTCCTCCGTCCGCAAATGGGGAGATGGAAGTCAAGGCTGTTTTGAGAGAGAAACTGATCATTACAGGTAGGAAAAATCCAGTTCGTGATAGGATCAGACTGAGCAGGGGGGGATATTTCATCTGTCCTAATCCACTGACGTGTAATCCAGTCCATAGGGGCTACCATTAACCCGGTGTACCCCCCGCGTTCAGCTGTGCCCTAACTACTGCTAATAAGTCTTCCCTATTTCGCTCACAGCCGATATGGTGGGAACAAAAATCACAACCCCGTTTTTCCATCCTCTGGGCACATTCGCCACCTGATCTGGTTTTGCCCCGGGCGGCCCCTAGTTTCCATGAACAACGTGTATTGTTTTCGTTAAACCCTTCACATTGTTTCGAATTTGAAACAATGGTCGCACTTCCCCTGATGGGGTGTGCCCACAGATTGAGCAACGGTCCATCGTCCTCACGTAAGTGAAAATAAATAGAATTCCGGGACTTCATTAGGACTTTCCTGTATCCTCCATTGACACGACGAAGCCCCCATCCCTCCTCCATAGGGTATATGACCCCAAGAGGTGTTGGGTCGCCCACCATGTCAAGGGAATTGACGAAGCGGTTGTCTTTCAGGAGGGGAATGAAAGGAGTAGAACGAGGGACACGAGGGGGAGCAGACATATCTTGTGCGTGTGTGTTGCTCTTTTCCTTCTTGTCCTTCAATTCTGATGTGTGGGGTGGCGGTGGTTGTTATTCAAAAGAGGAAGTGGGTGGGGTGTTGTCGAGTGAGGGATTTGGTTCTTCTTCGTCCGTTTCCTCTCTCTTCATCATATTTATGCTTAACATGTGATTGATGTACCCTATTTTCCCTACTCCCTCCTCACCTCCATCTTCATCATGAGTACTAGACTCTTCGTCTGAATCATGAGCTTCGGACTCCTCTTCTTCTTCTTCAGAACTACCAGAAGAAGAGGAGTCAGAACCTCCTGCGTTCAGACTAATCGTCTTTGTCTTTGCTGTACTCTTCTTGACGAAATTAGATGATTTCAACTTCCTTTTCTCCTTCCCTACTTCTTTCTTCTGTCGCCTCATCTTTCTCTTCCCTTTACTGCCCTCCTTAGTCTTATCTGTCCTGGTCAGACTCAGCTCTCCTACCCCTTTTGCTAAGTTGACTATTCTTGCTGCCTTCTTCCTTATGGGGCAATTCACCGGGACATGTCCGTCTCGAGGGCACTCGGGAAGATTACAGGGGACAATACAAATTTTGATTTGATGATCCCCATGACAGTTGTAGCAACCTTGGGATACCTTACCAGCTTGGTTTCCCATAAGGTTGACTGTTATGGGGTCGCTTTTAGTTCCCACACCAGATGAAGTTTTAGACGAAAGGGAACGGAAACCCGCCCCTGACGAGTAAAGTTTCTTCATTTTGTTTTTGGATTCCTCTGTTTGAGCAACCTGTTCAATTACTTTTACAAAGGATTCCCAACCCGGTCGTTCCTCCGGAAGGAGGCTGGTGACCTTGTTGCGAAAACTGTCGAACTCGGTCAGGTGTTCGATCTTTTTCATGACAATTTCTATCTTTACAAGTTCTGGGTATGGGACTTTCATAACTGACTCTTGATCAGCAATATTGCTGTGAAAGAGAGTCAACCAGGGTCTTACGTCTTGAACCTTTTTGGGGTAAGAAAGATCAAGGAAGTCTTGTTTTTCTTTCCATTTGACAAGATCAAGACCTCCATATCTCTTCCTCAGTGCTATGAAACATTCGACTCCATCTGATCCCGCTGTTCTGATCACAGACATAGCTTCCTTGTCCTTAGAGCAGGACTGAATTAAGAGAGCAAAGATAAATCGGTTATGTTTCAGTCTATCTCTTTCTTCAACCTGCTGGTAGTATTTAGTTGTAGCAAAAGATGCAATAAGGGGGTTTGGTCTAGATGCGGTAGTTAGTATAGGGACCGAACTCTCCTCAGGCTCTTTATGCTCAGCAGTTTCTGGGGAAGAAGAAGGATCAGGCACAGAACTAGTTCTAACGTCTTGTTCCTTTTTGACAGGCAAGGCAGAACTGGAGGAAGAGCTGGTAGGTTCTTTCTTTACAGCAGCTGTAGGTTTCTTACTCTCTGTGCTGTCCTGACTCTCGTCCTTGCTATCTCCGGCAGGTGAAAGAGGTGGTTCAGTAGGTAGATTGAAAGAAACTGTCAGCTTTGCTTGTGTAAACAGAGGGTGTCGTTTGTGGGGAGGTAGCTCCCCTATCGCTAAGGGATCATAGATCGCCAGGACAGCAAGGAAACCATATTCCCAATTATCACAATCTGGGTCTATGCTGTTAAATGGCGGTGGGTCCACTTTAAACCCTCTGTTCATCGACATTCCAAACATGATGTTTGCCATGTTGAACCAAAGTGCGGAAGGTAGGAGCTACACTCAGCTACCAATAAAATTCCTACAATTAACTATAAATGGAGGAATAGTTCTTAGGGATGAAATGAGTTGGTGTGTCTATGCTATGCTGTCTAGCCGATAGACACGTTTGAGGTGGGTGCCTTCTGCCTACCCACGGAATGATGTCGACTGCCTGCAGCACGTCGATCCTCGCACTTTCGGTTGAAGGCCTAATGCCTCTCCTTTCAGACTAAGTGCAACTGATTAAATCTGTTGGCGCAGAGTTCGCTAATCAAGGCTCGATAACATGTTAGACTACTGTTATTAATAAAGCAATCTATGATAGCAACTACATTCTCAACACACTACAACAACTTTAATGAGAAAAGGCGCCTGTAATGCCCCCAAAGATAGCTCGAAAAAAAGTCGGTAATACAACCAAACACAGTTCTCAAAAGATGAGAATGATGTCTCGTTGTATTAGCTCAGTGAAGCGAAAAAAGGAAAACGGCAACAGACCATGAATAAAATGGCATCAGGTCCAATCCGGACAAATAATACTGAAAAACAAGCTGGTGAACCTGTCACCAGGAAAAGGTACTTTTTACCAGCTATCCGGGGGGTGATGCCTACAGTACCCCCTCCCGATTTTATGACGGAAATAGCATTTTCGTCATACACCTTCTGATTTCTTTCTGCAAATAGTATGCGCTATGGAGTCATGCCACACAGCGCATCGACCCACGGATAGACGCTAAAAGACGATAAATATATCCTCATACGGCACGTCAAAGCGGATTCTCTAGCCTTTCTTGTAAATTTGAACTCCTTCCCCTCAATTTCTTTTTTTTTTCGGCAGTATGTCAAGAATAAACGTACTATTAATAAAAAAAAATAGAAGCAACGTGGTGCTGTAGTACGATTCCCCCTTTGATCTCCTTCTTCTTCTTATCATTATCATTATTATTATCATTATTATTATTATTATTCACAGGGAGATCGTAAGTACATTGTCTTTTTTAATGACATACCCTTGTATAAGGCGGATATCCTATGATATCCGAAGTCGAGGTGTATGTACCCGACCCTGCGATATACCGACACAAGTAGAGATTGACCGTGCTCAGGTACGACAGTATATAATCTATCGTAAAAAATAATTTAATGAAAGTTTCAGAGAACATTTCATTTTCGAGAACATCATCCCAGGACTTGGAAAGGGTCATACCCGGGAACACCATCGCTCAATACACTAGCGATCCCCGTATACGGTGTAGTATCATCGTCGATCGACCTTTCGCACTCGTATGTTGCGATCGAATGCCAAGTTATATCACTGAGTCTTTTTAATATTCATATTGATAACTGATGATGCATGATCAAATCATGATACGCCGTGGGCAATCAACCAGTTTGTTTGAGACGCATAAAGAAAAATAGTTTCCTTCTTACTGCCTTCGTCGTCTGGCGCGGATTTCTTTACCTGGTGGAGGACCACTAACAAAAGTCAGATCAAACTTTGACTGTTCGAGAATGTCCCAGATCTTATTAGGGATTCCGCCCAACGATAATTCAAAAGGGATATCAAGCACTCCTCTTGGCAGTGTCTGAATGGTCCACGCAGTGTAATCCTTGTCTCTGGGAGTAATTGTATCATCCCATGTCTCGAGACTTTTTGCGTCTTTATATACTGGCAGATAATGTCTTGCCTTTGGATCCTCAACCGGGTCCATACTTCTCCAGAACTGGAGTATCGGTTGTACTATCTTTGCGGCTGATGATATTTTGAGTGTCCGTGTGACACGCATCTGTCGTGGGACCGCCACGACCCGCATCAAGTATAAGTCTGAGAGAGTGTCATCAGCGACATGTTGTTCCGCTGGTCTCATCAGATAGAAAACATTTTTCACCCATGCGATGGTTGCTATCGCATCGCCTTCCTTCCATCGCTCATGGACAATCTCAACGTTGCCCGCGTTTGGGTCAGTGTCCGTCCCCTCCTCCTCCTGGTGGACGTCCTTTGATCTCATCGACCTCATCGCCTTCCTCGGTTGGTCGTTGATAAGATCATTCCGCGCTCTCCTTAGCTGCGCCTCTGTGATCTTCTCCTTCTTTCCGCTATGCTCTCGCGGAGACTTAGACTGAGTCCCCACCGCGCTTATGCGGTCAGTCTTCTCCTTGCTGTCCACCTCACTCTCCTCCTTCTCAGCTATCGGTGCCCGATAAGCATCGTCTTGGTCTATGCCAGCCTCCTTGTGGATGGGCGGCACCTCTTTGAAATCATCTTTCATCCGTTTTAACGCCTCCTCAACGGATTCATCTTCCAGTAAGAAGGGATCATACTTAATCAGCCTTCTTACATTCACAATTTGCACCTTCCCTCTACCCCTGATCTTGTAGTTCAGAGGTCCCGTCTGTTCCATAATCTGATAAGGTCCTTTCCAGTGAGTGAACAGCTTAGAGCTGACTCCCTTCGGGACTTGAGGATGGTACAATAGTACAATATCCCCGACCTGAAACTTGATCTGATCCAAGTGCGCTTGTCGCACCCCTTCAGCGTCAGTCTTTCGGCGCTCCGCCTCTCTATGCGCCCTGACTATTTGCTCCGCCTCTATCTTCACTCTAAGTCTCATCCCAAACAACTCATCCGCATCCGCCCAAGTGTCTTTTGCGTGAAGGAGCGAAGTCGGGATATCAGGCTCACGCCCATATACTAGCTGATATGGCGAGATTGAGCTCTTCGAGCCTCCTAACGCCGTAGAGGGTAGACAGTTCATTGCAAACGCAAATGATGGTGCTGCCTCGACCCATGCTCTTTGATTCTCCTTCTTCGTGCAATACATCTTTAGTGAGGCTTTGAGGGGTCTGTGTACCCGCTCGATTTTCCCATTTGCTCGCGGGTTATAGGCAGTAACATATTGCCATTTCATCCCGTAAAATTTAGATAGTTTGTCGATGACCTCGTTATTAAAGTCCGAGCCTCGATCAGAACATATCTTTCTTGGTACTCCGATCTGTGAGATGATCCTATCGATCAGCGCCTCGGCCGTCGTCTTGCCGGTAACGTCTTTGACAGGGATGATCCACACATAGTTGGTGGCTCTGTCAATAGCCGTAAGGAGGTATTTGTAACCATCCTTCGATTCTGGGAAAGGTCCCACATGATCAATGTGTAAAAACTCAAACATCCCCGCATGAAGAGGAAATTCGCCAATCAGGCCGAAATTTGCCTTCAGTGGTGTTTTGTTTATCTTGCACGGGATGCATGCATCCACCGCCTGATCTATCTCCTCCTTCATCTTCTTCCACCAGAATCGCCTCGCTACGAACATATGAGTTCGTTGTCGACCCGGATGCGCCAAAAGTGGGCAATTGTGGGCTGCGACAAATATAAATCGTCTCAGACTCTCCGGTACCCAAAGGGTCCATTTGTCCGGCTGTGACGCATAGCGACCGTGAAGGCCCTTGTACCACAGTAGACCATCTCTCCATCCCATCTCCTTCATCTGATCTTTGATCGCTTTCGTCATCTCATCCGGGTTCTGATATAACTGTATCAGTTCTTTAAACTCCGGATCTTGAGCCTGTTGTTGCCTCCATGCGGTAGGCGAGGCTATATGGATAGTACCATCTTCTAGCCGTACCCCGATTCTTTCCGGGTCATCGTCTAGGTCACTTCTCCGCTCTTGAGGAGGCTCCGCATAAACCTCCTGCGTCTCCTCTTCCTCTCTTATGTTCGCCTTTGCATTCTCATATACCTCATAGGACCACTCAGCGTCCTCCTGGGTATGTAGCTCACAACATATCCCGTGATCCGGGCCTTGTGAACTGTACCGTAGACCTGTGCGGTCATATCGGACTCCACTCGCCATCTCCATCGCCTCAATGTGGCTGACCTCATACACCTTGTCAGTGGACAAGTCTTCCATCTCCACCGTGGACACCAACGCCGATACTTCTGAGTTAAACTCTAGCCTAGAGAGGCTATCAGCGACCACATTTCGCTTTCCCGGTAGATGGACCATTGTAAAATCGAAACAAGACAAGAACGCTTGCCACCGCGCCAGCCGTCCCGTCTGTTCATGATTCATCAACCATAACAGGTCATGATGATCAGTTCTGACAGTAAATTGAGGTCCTCCCCACAAATACTCTCTGAGCCTCTTGAGGGCCCATACTACCGCCAACGCCTCTCTTTGCCTTGTGCAATAGTTTCTCTCCGCCGCACACAACTTCCTACTAATAAACATGATTGGGCGTAATTTCTTCTCCTCATCCTCTTGTTGTAATACAGCCCCAATCGCAAACTTAGATGCGTCTGTATCGACTACGAATTGTTTCGTAAAGTCGGGCATCGTTAACACCAGTCCTCCGTCTTTCGGGTCTTTGTAAATGAGATCTTTGAGCGCATGAAACGCTTGCAAAGCCTCTTCGTCCCACTTCTCAAAGTCTCCAAAATCTATCATTTTCTCCACTTTAGCCCGTGTTGCACCCCAATCGGGTATAAACTGGCTATAGTATTGCGCCATCGCAAGGAATGAGTGCAATTCAGTGCGGTTCTTTGGTATCGGTCGATTCATAATCTCCTCCCTCTTCTCTTTGGATATCGAGACTCGATTATGGGAGATCTTGTACCCTAAGTATGTCACACTCGTCTTGGCAAGTTGACACTTCTTTAAATTGCACTTCAGGCCAAAAGCTCCGATGCGCCTGAATATATCGGACAAATGATCGATATGCTCCTCCATTGTGTTAGAGTATACGATAATGTCATCGATATAGCAAAATGCATATTCTCCCGCCTTCTGTCCCCGCCTTCTCATAAAGCCTCCGTCAGACAAATCATCGTACTGACTGTTCAACATCTTCTTCATCGCCTTCTGGAAAAGTCCTGGGGCTTGCTTGAGGCCCATCGGAAGCACTTTCCATTGGTATATTTCCATACCCACCACAAACGCCGTCAGTCATCTGGAATTTTCCTCCAGTGGTATCTGCCAGAAGCCATTCTTAAGGTCAATGACCGAATAGAATTTGGCATTCCGCAGTACTCTCCTTCCTTCTTCTAATGTCGGGAGAGGATTTCTCTCTTCCTCCAGCACCTTGTTAACACGAGCATAGTTAACTGTCAGGCGCCATTCTCCTCCTGGCTTCGGCACTATTCTCGGTTGTGAGACTATTGGAGATGTTGATCTCTCAATAAAGTCCTCATTGAGCAGCTGTCTTGCTAGCTCCTCCGCTATCTTCGCCTCATGTATACTCAAATTCGCCCTTCGTGGTGCCGGTGACGGCTCCGCACCCGGTATTTTGTAAATAACCGCAGTGAAATCTTCAGGCTTGACACCACCTGCATGTGGAGGGTCAAACATTTCCTTGTTCGCCTCTAATTTGGCTTTTAAAAGCTCCTTCTCCTTCTCCGTGCCTACTCCTTCTTCCAATATTTTCCGCGCCGCCGCTTGAAAATCTTCATCAGACATCTGCTTATGTTGCTTGAGGGTTCTCTGTCCTCTCCAAGCCTAAGTCCTCTTCCGAGACATCATCTAGGCCCGTCTTTTCATACGTGACCGTGTCCGGCTCATCATCTTTACCGAGCTCCACCAGCATGTCAATGAGTCTCGCGTATTGCAAAGGAGCTTTACGGGTGTAAAAACCATCAAAGCATGTGAATGCTTGCGGTATCAATTTCAACTTGTCGAGGTCTCTGAGCTTCCGCTTGTATGCACTGCTCTGCTCACGAGTTCCCATACGACAAGCCACCACTAGCTGTTGCTTGCGAGAGGGTACCGGTATAGGATGATCAATAAGCCGGTTCCTTATTTCCTGCGCCCATATCGCCTTCTCATTATATGGCAGGATAATAGTATACGGCTTATTATTTTCGAATAAAGTCCGTAAGCATTTCTTCACTTCAGTTAGTGAACGCGGCCACGTGGGCTCGTCACCCCAGAAATCAGTAATAAAACGTTTAATAGTTTCTGGTGGAGTATCCGGGATTCGCCCCGTTCTCATTGGTACAAACGCCTCCCTTTTTTCTTCTCCTACTTTCGCATGGAAACAGTATCCGTTAGTAATATGGACATCTGT
Organism: Paulinella micropora; assembly: GCA_019918135.1. Lineage (NCBI taxonomy): Eukaryota > Cercozoa > Imbricatea > Euglyphida > Paulinellidae > Paulinella > Paulinella micropora. The sequence goes on from WBZZ01002687.1 coordinate 54,084, forward strand.
TCCTACTCCTTCCGCGAATCTCGCCGACGACGGGCTTCTTTGTGCGACACATATTATCTCCTCCTTTCGCTTCTCGATTAAGTCATCAATAGACTTTTTGTCCCAATGGCATGTCGGAACTGTGATAGTGCACACTTGGGATTCCCAATTGTCGGTCCAGGACAGCTCATCCGGTCTTACGACATGGGGGTGAACGTACACCTCAAGTGCCTCATGTGCGATGGCCATCTTTTTGTGTGGCCATCCTGAGGCGGGAAGATTATGCTATGATTTGATGTTAAAGGAGCTAGTCGGAAAGCAAGCTTTTATTACTTTCTCCCTTGACCGGGCTTCTTTTATCAAACATGCCAAGGACCCCATAAGTACGCAGCTTTCTCTCTTTTCATGTAGATGATGGTCTGCATGCTGTTGATGGTGCAAAAACTTAGGGAAGGCCACGGAATTCAAGAACATTCAGATTGTCCAATCTGAGAAAGGGATTTTACTGCATCAACGAAAATATGAACTTCTCATTTTAGATGAGTTAGATTATATAAAGGAGGTGCCTGATAAAACTCCTTCACCTCAGAAAACCCTGCCCCCCTGAAAATTGGTCACCGTCTGCTCAAATATGACCTTAGATGTTTGATTGGCATGCTTATCTTCCTTGCTGTTCACACCCGCCCTCTCTTGGATCTGTCCTTTGAGTATAGCTGCAAAACAACAAGTCCCATCCCATGAAATATCTTATGCAATGGTTCACCGTATGATCCCATGGTTGCTGACCCCGAGAGCCCTGTATTTCAAACGGGGTGATAGGAGGTTAGTCAAGATGTTGACTGAAGGGTTCTTTGTCCCCAAACCCCCTAAATCATGGAGACCGGCCGAAGGACCGTCGGCCGCAGAAAAGGCACTTGAGCTTTACTCATGCGAAGCCACAGAAGTCCATGCTTTCAATGTCCCCGTTATCGCCAATGTCCAAAAACTGATAGACGAACACCCCCTCGTGGGATACGTCGACTCAGATTTTGCCGGAGAAAAGGTTACAAGGAAGTCCCGTTCCGGGTATATCTTTCTCTTCAACGGGGCACCGGTGGCATGGTTCTCTAAACTTCAAACTGTTATAGCTCAATCTACCCTTGAATCGGAGACCGTATCCGCTAACGAAGCAGTAAGGGAGTTGCTTGCTTTAAGACAGTCTCTCCGTGACATCGGTTTGCCCATAAGAGGTTTCACCCCCTTGTTCGAGGACAATAAGGGGACTATCATCCTGGTTAGGGGAGTCCAGAACCAAACATATCTATGTTAGTAATAGGTACCACCTGCTTGAGAAGTTGGTTAAGAAGGGAGTTGTTAAGTTGTTCCGGGTACCAACGGAGGAAAACATCGCGGATTTATTTACCAAAATAAATTTCACGTACGAGAAATTCAATTACCTGGCTGACCAAATCTCGGTGAAGTTGGTGAAAGAATTTCTCGCAAAGTTTGGTGTTAAAGTCGCGTTGTAAGTACCGGGTATTTCCCGCATAAATATTCATGATATGATCATTTATAATTATATTCTCAGAAGCGGATTGTATTAATTCTCGTATATTATATTTCTCTCATACTGTACATTGAGGGAAGTGATATAGGTGATTTGAGCGCGAGCGTGATTCAACGCGCGCCCAGTGATGTCGTACCTCCTTATAGGAGAAGAGGCATGACATGCCTGGACTTTCACCTTTCTCTTCCCTTCCTCCCCCCCCCCCCCCCGTTAAGTTGTAATAACCATTCAGTTGCATAATTGTACAAAGTCGAGGGGGAGGATGAGAAGCGCCACGGCGAAGTCTGATTCGGGCCCCGGAAACTTACTAAGTATATGCGTGTTCCCGTGCTGGCGTAAGCTCAGGAACACGCACTACCTTATAGATTGTATTGCTTAAATGCTATAAACTTTTTTGTAATCACACTATATACATCAAAATCGATAAGAGGCCAACTTGGGGGTGGAGTGGTAGACGAAGGGCGATTGATCAGACTATATGTCTTGATAGGCCCCGGGCATCTACCCGACCCCCAGACCCGCTGATAATTACAGATATTTGTATTTGTGATATATGTTATATAACTTTTGTTACTTTTATATACCCCATTACGGGAAGAGCTTCCAAATTTTAGTTTTCATATTATGATCATATGTGAATATATATTATATATTTTTCATATATTTTTCATATATTTATCACATATTTATGTTATTACTTCTTTTGAAGTTATTATCATATCTCTGTATTCTTATATGATCCATATGTATGTAATTTTCACATATTTCTCTTACTCATTTGCGAGATAGAGAGTAGGGAGTCAATCCTCTTCTCGTTGGGTAGGCCCGAATATACCACAGGTCCGGTGCCTTGTACGTACTCTAGTTGATACGTACTCGCTGTGGATAGGAGGGTAGCCAACCCCAACATTACTTCTCGGAGAGAGTGAGGGTAAGAGAATATGTTTTGAGTTTGTGTTTTCTAATGTTTCACAAAATAGTAATAGGAGACGTAACTTAATAGGAATGGCAGTAACTCAATATTAATTTACTTTGTTCCAGGGGGAGTGTTGGAACTAACAATTAATTAATAGTTATGGACCGGCCGTATCGGAGTAACGGTGTCGTTAGAGCCATTACTTATGATCCGGCAAGTCAAGTTACGTGGCGCGTCTGTTGGCGCCTTTTCTCATTAAAGTTGTTGTAGTGTGTTGAGAATGTAGTAGCTATCATAGATTTCTTTATTAATAACAGTAGTCTAACACAATATTAATATTAATACAGTTGCAGCCTTACAGGATAAACAAATTTCCTTGATTTAAACGTATAGAAAAAGTTATATTAAAAAAGATAAATTTCTACTCATGAAAAAAGTTCAATGTATGAAAAAAGTTAAAGGTATAAAAAGGGTTAAAGGTATTAAAAAGTTAAAAGTTGTAAATAGTAAAAAGGTTCAAGCTATAAAAAAAGTTCAAAATATAGAAAAAGTTATAGTGGAAAAAAATATCAAAATGAAAGATCTTTTTTATAGAAAGAAGTTTTTTTAAAGATAGAACTTTTTTTAAAAATTAAACTTTTTAAAAAATTAACTTGTTTACAAGAGTTCTTGTCTCCACTTGAATGTCTACAGTCGTAGGTATTTGTCATTGGGATGGGCAGGTATGCCTGACTAAATACATCAAGTTATTAATAAATTGTCCATTGCGGCAGATGATATTAATACAGGTGAATTGTCGACTCATGATAGGATCTCGGCATTGGACAATTAATTAGACCCTTCCTCCTCAACTACGTCCGTATTGCTATTTGGTACGTTAGCACTATTCGTTACGGTTAGTAGTATTATTAGTTATTAATACAGTCATTTAGAGTACTGCCATGACTATGTTTCCACTTAATTAAAGACAAGGCAAATACGGATGATCTAGTCGTCAGAGACTTCAGAAAGTACTTCAATACCTAATCAGTAGTTTAATAATGATGATATCAACAAGGGTGTAGAAACCGCTCTCTGAACTGACCCCGTGCCTCTTTGGGAGCGTGCTTGCTAGGTTGTCTATTGCCTATATGAGTTACGGGACCAACTGTTGATCAATACATATGATCTGAGGCAAGGTTGTCTATTGCCTATATGAGTTACGGGACCAACTGTTGATCAATACATATGATCTGAGGCAAAAGGTACCAAGCTCGGTCAGTTTAGAGATGTGAAGCTGTTGGACTAATCACACCGGTTTTTACGTTGAAAGTAATTTGTTGAATATTGGAAACTGGAAATGTAAAGTGGCAAAATACAGGTAATGATATGGAAAAAATTATTCAGAGTTGATCAAATCAAATATTATTTACCGTAATTACTATAACCGTTACTGATGTATTTAGATGAGGGAAATCCGAAGTAGTGTATATATGAGAATAGGATAATAACACTCCCCCCGGACAATATATCCGTGTGCGAATATAAAGTATGGACACCGTGTGCGAATATAAAGTATGAACAATTTTGCGGTGGCGCAAGGGGTTTGTATGAAAAACACATAGTCATGTATTAGTATGTTCATGAAGGGGAAAAAGTAATTATGCATATCAATTGTAACATTAATATGTAAAAATATGAGCATGACATGATTTAAGTACAGTACTCTATTCTAACATATAAGAAATTAACAGGGTAACGTTCAGGAGCGACTAAGGGTATTGTCCCTAAATGACTTTACACTGCTGAGGATAGCTCGAGCAGATGACAGAAGTCAAATTAACATTAGCGATGAAACGCGGATAGACATCCGTATCGGGCACGTACGTCGAAAAGCGATTAACAATTGAGCTTATAAATCGTAACTGTGACTTAATGATTGGCCTTAAAAGGCAGTCATGCTTGTTTGTTCTTCTTGCTTCGGCGGGGACGGCGAGCTGCAAAAGGAGCGAGTTCCGGCATGACGGTGTCTGGGCGGGGAAGTCGCAGTGGTGCATCTTCATTCGGCAGCATGTAGTCGTCGAGGAGAACGGTCAGCTGATCGTTGAAGGTGCGATGGGCCGGAGCTGGGAGGGCCTTGGTGAAGATGTCGGCGCGATTCTCGTTGGTCTTGACATAGCGTGGCGTCAGTCGTCCTTCGCGAACGGTTTCGACGATGTAGTGATGGCGAAGCTCAAGGTGGCAGGCGCGTGGGCTTCCTATGCCGTTGGTTGACGAGCTGATCGCACCACGGTTGTCGGCCATCAACGGAGTGGGTAGATGGATGGGAACGCGGAGTTCTGTAATCAGTAGGTGCTGTAAAGCTATAGCTGTGCTTGCTGTGTTGGACATAGCCATAGTTTCAGAGATTTGGGTTGATGTTGCGACAGTAGGCTGTCGTTTGCTTTCCCAATGCACGGGAGCAGTGAGCTCATTGGAGATCACCGCTACGCGAGCGTTTGGTAAACTCACAACAGCCTAGTGTGGCATCAGCCCAGTGGGAACGACGTAACGTGGACATATCAACGTTGTATGGGTAGAACAAGCCTCTTTCACCATTACGGAAATATCGTAACATACGGGCAGCCATGCTGTATGCAATGCTTGGCTCGTGATGTGAGTAGATTGAAAGGTTGTTTGTTGCAAATGATATGTCTGGGCGTGTTTGCGCTGCAAGCCAAGTGTATTCACCTACAAGAGTGGGCAGAGTCCACTTTCGTAAGTGAGCATCCTCAGAAGCCGGAGTGGGCTCGTGAGCCGTGGCCGGAGTGGGGACGGGATTGGCTTGGGCAAAGCCGTGATCATCAAGCAAACCGCGGGTGTAACTACGTTGATGAACAAGCAAGCCGGTTGGTGTACGTTTGAATTGAAGTCCGCAAAAGACTTTGGTTTTGGGATGAACCGTGAAAACCAGGTTTTCTGCTGTGAGTTTTTTGCGTAAAACTTCAATCTGTGATTGATGTTGGTAGAATGCCAGAACGTCGTCGGTGCGTAGTAAAAGAATCCAAGGCAATGCATTGGGGTCTTTTAGAAGTGGAGGCGGAAATGTTTTGGAATTGTTCTTCAAAAAGAACATGCAAGCCTCTATGGTTGATTGGGTGTACCCAAGCTTGCGTAGCTTACGGGCTACCTTGTCGTGCCAGCGTCTGCCAGCTTGGGGGGATCCATAAAGGGCTTTTAACAGTTCCAAAATATCGTCCTCTGGACGTTCTGGGTCACGATAATCCTCAAAGTCGTCTGGGGGGATAGCGTAAACTACATCTATCATGTCTGCCTGGCTGTATGCTTGTGTGAAATCGATTAAGTAAAAATCGAGATTCAAGGCAGCTGAAAGGGATAATATGGTAAGCAATGCCATATGACAGGTGCGGATTTGTCGTACGGGTAATAGTGCTTGAACGGGGACATAAGATTGCCGAAAACAACTAATCTACTTTTGTACTTTTGTTGTCCTGTGGCATCGTCTATCTTGACAGCATCAACGAATCCAGTATGGATTGGTTTGATGTTGGCACGATAGGCGATGTCACGTGGAACCCAACGAAAGCAACCAGCTTTGAACAGACCCTCTATCTCTCTCTTTCGTGCAGCTATCACTTCTGGGTAAAGGTGAATGTCTTTCTTGGGAATGTGTAGAGCACGAGTGAAGAAGCAAAAAGGTTCTGCGTTTTCGTGTGGTGAATGTGTGTCAGCAAGAACAGAAACACTGACACCAAGGTTGACAGAAACAGTCTCAACATCATCATCATCATCGACGATAGGCAAAGACTCATCAATGGCAAGACGGATTGAATGTGTGCCATGTTGTGATGGTGTTTGCTTCTCTCTGGGGATGAGATGATGTTGGTTTGTGAGATGGAGCTGTTTATGTCACGAGGAGCAAGAGATGAAAGAGATTGCTGTGCTGTACTTGGACGATTTTGGGTTGCAAGTCTCGTTGCAATCGGGCTTTGCGCAAAACGCAACGATCGGCGAATATCAGGGCCGACAGCGCCACGAAGGTTGAGCTGCGAATGCGAACCGGGACGTCGGGGGCAAGCAAGGGTACGAACCTCTGGAGGTGGGGGAGCAAGCAGTGGAGGCAGCAAGGCGACGGGTTGGTCTTGCGAGTCGAGCACGGATTCGTGGCCGTTATCCTCGCAATCGGAAACGTCATCGTCGGGGTCGTTTCGTGGCGACGGAGGTGGCCAGTGATACATAATGATTCCTGTATCGTATTAAGTAATTCCTAGTATTAATAGACAGTCCGGTCAGGTAATTAATATTATAGGCATTAAGGATTATGGATATAGGCAATATAGGATATGACTTGAAGTGTTTTTATATTTGATTTTGATTATTAAAAAGTAATCAGTTCTCGTAATATTGGGAACATAGAAAGTGTCTGCCATTGTTAGGTGACCGGATATTATTAATATCTTACTGGGTTATGAGCTTTCTTGCGTTTGAGAACGGTCAGAAGGACCAATCTGCCTTCGGGGGGTCTTCGGTGACGCTGCAGGTGCAGCAAGAGCATCGATTTTCAGGCAAAGAGGGTACGACGAAGTGGCGGGATGCCCTGCACGAGATTCGTATTTACTTGGCTGGAAAGAACAGGGAGCAGTTGCTGCTGCCCTAGGACGAGTGCGTGGAGTTCTACGAGGACCGGAAGAAGGCGTATGTGAAGGACGTCGCTTTGGCTGCAGCTAGGAGGGCTGCTTCTAAGAAGAGTGGCGGGAAAGCACCGAAGCAAGAGCCGACAGATGAGGAGGACAAGGTAGAGGCGACGAATAGCCGTTTGTCGGCGGTTGAGCAGCAGAGTGTGCTCAGGGCACGACAAGAGGTATTCTCGTTCTTGTACCTGTGTCTCTCGGGGGTGGCCAAGACGCTGGCACGCCCATATGCCAAGGCAAGGCCTATGGATCCATTGCGTCTAGTTCAGGCACTCAACGATCGATATGGCAGTGACGTACACGACCTGCTAGCTGACCACGCCAGTGTGGTCCAGTTCACCTTCAAGAAAGGGGACGACTTGCCGGGCCAGCTGACTCAGTTCCTACTGGCGGTCGAAAGGATTAAGAACGGGGGGCATGCGGGGCCGGACGACCTAACGCAGATTGTTATTCTGCTGAAGGCACTGAAGGCGTTTCCCCAGTGGCAGCCCTTCGTGCGGGATATGAAGAAGCTGGCAGCTAAGTCCAAGGTGACTATGTCGGCCTTTCAACAAGCTTTTGCTGAGGAGAACCGGCATTTGGAGACATCGGGGGGCTCTGATCGTCCTGGACCTGGGGAGAGTCAACAACCACAGCTGTTAGTTGGCTATAACGACGAGTTCATGAAGGAACAGAAGGACAAGATTGCAGCAGCGGTGAGAAAGGCAGCGAACGGTGGTGGCCCCAAGGGGGGTCAGGTCGGCGCGAAAGGAAGAAGGGCAGCTGTTTTGCTTGTGAGAAGGACCTCACAAATTCTTCGAGTGCCGGAGCCAATGCAACTATCGTGGTCAGGCTGCGCACCATGCTCACCTAGGGAAGGATTTCCCGGAGTTAAAGGAGCAATTTGCTGGATTGCTTAAGAAGGTCCAGAAGGAGGGTGTTACACCACTTCCGGGGGCCAAGGGGGGCAAGAAGAAGTTTGGAAAGAATAAGGGGGTCCAGACGGGAACCCTTTCTTTCATGATTGGGGAAACGGGTGAGCCCGTCATTACCTCTTTCAACCCCTTCAGTAAGGGTCAGTTTCTGATGCTTGCATCTTCGTCGACACGGGCGGGGATGACAGAGGATGAGGCTAGACATGTGCTAGCTCAACCGGAAATGAGATTTGCGGCGGACTTGGGGGTCGTGGGGGGGCGCTACCAGCGGTGTGCTACTCTTCTTCCGCGGACGGGGGTCCGTTGCCAGGTGTGGCAGCGTTCCCCCATCTATTTGGAGGCAGTTCGTCGGTATGTATGCACGAGGCACGCAAATATGTACCGAGGTGACTTGGCGTTGCGGGCCCAAGCTCGGCAGTTCCTGGCGGAGGCTACGGGGCAGGAGACGGGTCGGGAGGTTCTGCAAAGGGCTATCGACGCTTCTGGCTTGCCTGAGGAGGACAAGGAGCTTGCGTTGGGGGAGGGGAAAAGCGTCCTAGAGCAATTGGTTGCTGACGGGTGGACGGTGACTGCGATGCCTCGACGTGGGACAGGGCGGCTTGGGGAGGCGGCGTCTTCTCAGGTGATGGGCGGTGCGGCTTCATCGTCTTCGTCTGCGCGGGAGGATCCACTGGGGCTTCCATTGGCGAGCGACCGAGACCTGCGTCGTCGCCCCCAATGCTTGTTGAACGGCCTGCGATGACGGGGGAAGAGAAGTTGCGAGCGTTGGAGGCGTTTCGTAGGGATGACTGCGAGGAAGAGGATGCCAGAAGTCAAAATCTTAACGTTTGGGACGGTGAGCGCTGGGTATCGGTGATCAGGCGAATTACCAACGTGATTTGCGGGGGTCGGCCGGGAGATGCGTTCCACCTCTATAATGACGATCCGATTCGTTATTACGATGGCATTATGAACCGGGAGCCTCCGGAGGTACACTGGATACCGGAGTCTGCTACAAGAAGGGATCGGGGGGCTTCGCAAATTGTTATCGCTGGGGCTGATGCGCATCTGGCGTTGAATCACTGCAGCGTGTACGAGGCGTTCTATTGGAGTCGCTACCTTCTATTCGACTTTCTGGAGGAGAAGTGGTACAGCGAGTTCACTAGGTGTGGGCCTTGCACTGCGGCACTGCGATCGGGGGCCGGCCTGCGGCTATTTGTGATACCTGCCGCGAGGTATGCGAACATGTCTTTCCTTGTGGAAGATGTGAGGTCATTCTGTACTGCTCTCCGGAGTGTTCGGAATTGGGGCGGGGCCAGCATCGTGCCTTCTGTACATATGTGGATGAGCATCTGGGATGTCTTTGTCCAATTCTCAGACAAAGGCTTGGGGCTGACGATCTACTCTCATGTGGGGGCCAACGCGTTGTGGTTGAACCTTCTTCGTTTTCGACGTGGGGAGGTGCCTGCTTTACCGGTTTCGGGGGTGGGTCCGGCCGACGCCGCTGACGGTGGAGAAGGTGGAGATCGCGGACCTGACAGCAGTCATGATGGTGAAGATGACAGCGATGGGAGTGAGGATGACCTGGGCAATTCGGAGGCTGTTGGCAAGAGGCCGATGAGGACGGATTCAACTGCCTCGACGGTGGTGTTGGCACCTTTGGATCCGCCTGTGGGGAGGCCGTCTAGTGTTGGTGTGGTGCACGGGGAAGGACCTGGTGCGGCGGCTGGCAAACGATCCTTCGTGGCGGCCGTTGTCTCTGCATAACACGGTATTCTCATGGATGGAAATGGAAAATCATTTGGGGGAGTATGGGGTTGGTAAGGATGGCAAGGTGGAGCCACCATGCCAACTCCTGGATGAACTCTTGGCTTTTCTGAATCGACAGAAGCTTGTTAACTGCTTGCGGGCGCCGGCACCGGCGGTACGGGTCCCGGGCCTACCCGGGCCGTGGGCAATGGATTTCATCGATGTTCAGGATTACCGGAGGGCAATGGTCCGCTATCATCGCTTAATGGTATGTGATGCTCCGATTGGGTACGTTCCCAGCTGGGTACCTCCACCTCCGGTTAGGGTTGACAACGGGCCGAGGTGGCATACCCTTCCGAGAGCTTTGCCGACGTTGGTGCCCCTGCGGGCACAGTTGTCGTCGTTGGGAAGAGACGGGGGTGCAAGCGAGGTAAGACCTTCTTCAGCCAGCTCTTCCTCGATCTCTTCTGCCGAAAACCCGTCCTTAGGTATGAGCGGGGCTGATCCATCCTCAGGTATGAGTGGATCTGGCTATAGCAGGGAGGGAGGGAATGGGTTGGTTGGGGGGGATGCCAAGCTTGAACCTATCAACGTGGGGGCAGCGTGATTTACCGTCTACCAGACGAGCCTGCGGAACGGGAACGAACGACTGATTACATGGTTCGTGTCATGGGAGCGTCGGGGGAGTCCCTACAATTAATGGTAGATGTGTGTCGAACTATGGGTACGGATAGCGTTGAAGATGAGGGGACCGGAGCTTTGTCTGGGGGCCTGCCAACGAGCCGCCTGGGGGACCTGCACCTGCGAGGCGTGGGGAAGGCGGTGGGGAGCCTAGGGACAAGGGGAGTTTGTTAATGATGGATGCTGGTGGAGATGTGGGGACCTACGTGAAGCCGAGTCCCTGGGGCGTTGGTCATGTGCCTGAATGGTGCATGGACTGTGCGGCTACAAACCATCATCTTCCGGACGAGGCTGGCCTGGCGATGGGGGTGCGGAAGGGACCTGATGTCTCTGTTATGGGACTTGGGGGAGTTCAAACCCTTTCCGCCAATGGTGTGGCGTTACTTCATGGCACGAATAGCGTTGGAGGTGATTCGTTTCTGAAGTTGGACCCGGCTTACGTGACCCCGACGGTTGAGGTGGGGATTGTGTCGACTGGGCAACTGCAACTACGGGGTTACTCTACGCATTGTCAAGGTGAGGGATTCTTTGTCTCGAGCAAGCAGTGTACCTGTATTGCCGACGAGGATAAGTTGTTGTGGTTACTCTGTCGCCATCTACTCTCAGGTACGTCTTCACGCCTGGAGGGAGGACGGGTGACGTGGGCGAGCATTCGGCAAGGAGTCAGGGCTCTGCGTTGTGGTCTACGAGACCTGCGACAAAGAGCAAGCCATGCAGAGCGTCTGGAGCGTTCTTGCATGAGGTGTTCGGGCACCGAAAGCAGCGGGCTATGCGTCGGTTGCTCCGGATTATGAAGGATAAGTGGGACGTGGTTGATCCAGCTATGTGTTCGGCTCTGGCGGTGGGGGACGCTGTGTAGTGTATTGCCTAACGCAAACTACGTTCAAGCCTACGTATCGGGGGAATCAACTTACGACGATGGGCAAGCTGGGGGAGGGGCTTAGTGGGGATTGCTCGGGCAAATTCCTAGGCCGGTCTATGGGGGGTATCAATACTTCCAATTCAATTTGTTTGTCGACGACAAATCGCGTTGTAAGTTCCCTTTCCTTCAGAAGACGAAGGAGGCTGAGGTGGGCGTGGGAAACCTCAAGGCAGTGCTTGCTTTGTGTGCATCGCATGCTCATCCTACCCGGCAATTTCGATCTGATGGCGAGTGGATTTCCAAGGTGTGTACTGGGCTACTGCGGGAAAGGGGGTTTTGCCTTTGCGTGGGAGATACGATTCGAACAAGAACGCTGTGGCGGAGACCTGGCTGAAGCAGGTGTTCGGGGTGGCACGTGCACTCATGGTGGCACGTTGCGCCCCTTACCAGTTTTTGGTTATGCTCTGCTTTATGCGACGTACATTCTTAATGCGTTTCCGCACAAGGAGAACGTGTCTAGCTACGAGGAGTTTTATCGTCGTGAGTTGCCCCACATTTCGGCTTGGCATGTCTTTGGGTGTCTGGCCTACAGGCATGTGGGGACAAGGGGGGACACTCCTTTGACGGCTGAGTTGTGCGTGTATTTGGGCCCGGCCGTGGATACATCGTCTTACCTGCTCTGGTCGACGCTGAAGGAAAAGGTGGTGGAGGACAAGCATGTAGACTTCGCAGATCATCTTGCAGGGTGGCCAACAATCTACCAAAAAGGTTCACAGCAACGGCAGCTGGTGACCTCATTTATCACGTCGGACTTGGAACGGTCCGGAGCGGTCCCGGAGCGGCGTACCTTTTTTGGAGAAGGGGCTTGGAATCTGCTTCGAGCTGTGGAGCAAGCTGGTGATGGAGACGCAGCTCCTTCGTACGACGATGCTCAGGGTGGGGGTTTTGATGTCTTGGATGCTGTTGGTGCTTCTGGTGCTGGGGAGCAGGGTGGTAATTTTTCCGTGGGTCCAACAGTGGATGTCTCGACACTGGGTGGTCGATGGGTCGGGATTGGTGGGGCAGCAGCCTCGTCGTGTTGCTTTTGCCCCAGCTGCTGACCAAATTGTTTCTCAACCTCCTGGGCAGTCGGATGGACAGGTCAAGCTGCCTGTGGTTCCGGTGTCTTCGGATTCGTCTTGTTCGGATGGGTGGTGACGGGATTCAAGGGGAGTGCCTGTGGAATGGGATGGGGCAGCCGTTAGTCTGTCCAATGTTGTTGAAGGCAAGCGTTCTCGCCGTGCGACGGAGCCAGGGGATGCTAGGTGCTGCTACTTGATGATGGAGGTGCCCTCTCAGGGGGATTCTCTTTCCCTGGTTAAGGCTGGCGATGCTTGTGCTTTCGGAATGGATGCGGTTGAGCGGCGGCCTATCTTGCTGGTGATTACGGTTGCGGTTCCTGTTAAGGAGGCCAACCAGTCGGAACGGTTTGTGGAGTCCAGATTGAAGGACATCCAGAAGCATTTCGATTTGGACGCGTTACGATTGGTTCGTAAGGATGCTGTGCCGAAGGGAACGAAGGTGGTTGGTGTCCGGTTTGCGGATTTCGACAAGTACGAGGATGGGGAGTGCAACGAGGAGAAGTCTCGTGTGGCGGCGAAGCGATATCAGCAGCGTCCTGGTGTTGATTGTGGTCCTACGTCAATGCCGACCTCGGATAAGCACACGTTGCGTTGTTTCTTTGCGATTTCAACTTTGCAGCGTCTGCGACTGCAGAATGGGATGATGTGTCGGCCTTCCTCAAGGCACGGCGTGATAAGTCGGTTTACATCAGGCTTCCTGGTTTGTACAACCCACCGGGGTATGTCTATGAGTAAGCAATAATATTTACTAAATATATTGTTACCTTTTATGGTCAATTTCACGACATAACATTTATATTTGACCGGATCATATTCATTACCATTTTCATATTTCGTATCATAATTATTATTCGTTACGTTGATATTACCGTTATTCACAATTAGTTGCCAGTTAGTATAGATTGGCCCATACTGAATCATCACTTGTTCTGACCACAAGATCAGTATATAAATTTGTGGTATTTATTTCACTATAAATTTATGGTAAATTAGATTGAGTTTCAGTCATTGGTTTCTAACCCTTGATTAAATTCATTATTGTTCCTTCAACCTTTGATCAAAGTGCCTCAGCGCAAACGATTATTCAAGTATCCGGAGACTAATGTCTACTAGTGTACTTACTGGTTATGGAGCCTTGAATGCGCCCCGTTACCAACTCAAGCTACCGAAATTCCCGAAAAGACCCATCGATGAATTTGACCTTTGGAAATTCCAATTTTTCGCTTTTTTATTGGGCATGGATGCACGCTACATACTACTTCTGGAAGACCAAGAATCGCCCTACTCTGTACAAGAGATTGCTACAATCTACGCAAGTACCTGGACTAAGACCCACCCACCCGGCCCCTAACAACATTACTGGATCTGGACTGTCAGCACGACAGCAAGACACCTCGACAGCAAGACAGTCGAGAAGGAGGAGCGATGACGACGAAGACGATGAAGCATACGGATCGAGACGTGGCGACTCATCATCGAGCAGCTCGTCATCACTGACCAGCTCGTCCTCAAGCAGCCTCGACCAACCCGTCCTCAGGTAGCCAAGCACCCGCCCTCTTGCCTACTATCAACGTACCAACTGACCTGAATACACTTTTCAGCCAAGCAGACTACATCAAAGCACAGATCCATGTCCGCTGCTTCCTTGTGGAAGCATGCCAAGAGTCAACAGCTCTACTGACCGTCCAACGAGCAGGAACCAACCCAGCGGTGATCTGGACAGCGATCTGCGAGCGATTCGGCAGCAAATGATCGGTTTCCATCGCTCGCCTACTAATGCAGCTGTTCGAGACAAAGCTGAAGTCAAGCAATGGCATACCAGCATGGATGGAGCTCTTGACCCAACGCTTCGAGCGCCTACAGTCAAGAGGAGTGCCTCTACCTGATGAATTCAGAGTCGTATTCTTGCTCTTTAAACTTAAGGAGTGCGCCTCTCTATCTATGGGGGATGTAGGGGGAACTATGTATTGGTCTCGTGCTGATGCTGACAAACCACGTTATAATGAGATATGTTCACTCATCTTACAAGCATACCATGCTAACCAACTCTCTGCTGCCTCATCTAGGTCCTCGACAGCCCTGTTCACTTCGGCCACACCCGTTGCTATCAACAAAGACATCCAATGTCTCAACTGCAACCGACGAGGACACATTGCGGCCCAGTGTCGATCCACCTGCATGAAACGAGTCTGCGAGGGCCGACCGAAACACTCTGGGGCTGAATGCCCAGTCCGCAGACGACCCACGCAGCCAAACTCGAACACACGTCGCGGTGGTCGAGGGCGAGGACCGAATCAACGAGGACGTGGAGGCCAACCTAGACAGACCAACACAAGACGGATTCAACGATCGAGCGGACAAGCCAACGCGACAACCGAAGTGGAAGCCACGGACGACGTCGATGATCCAACAGGCGACCCACCCGAGACATGGCTGATGCATTCCGCCGACTCCGACGACGAACGACCCGGACCAGAGGAGGACGAACCATCGCAAGAAGAAGTAGCCCACGTACAAAGGGGAAGTAGGTACAGAAATAGAGCAGGACCTATCCAACTGTCTCCTCTAACACCCACTTCTGATACCTATAACCCTCCCACCCCCACTGAAGCATCGCCCGCACCGCACCCAGATTACGTGGAAGACCCGACGAGACGCCCAGACATCCCATGGAGCTCGCTGACAATCACACAACGCATGGACGAGAACGACTACAGACGTGCCTACGTTCAATGGACGCGCATGCGGGACGCATTTCGAGCGATCCCACAAGGATTCCCTGTCCCACCTGCCCATTGGCCGCGACCTTGGTGCCCCCTTGGAACACCCCTCAGCTATTTCCTTCCAAGAACGGATCCGTGGATGTTACCATCGCTGCTAGTTCAAGACGCGCCCGGCTCAACAGGTATTGAGCACATCGTACTGCGGACAAGATGCCCGAGACGAGCACGACGTGAACCAGGTAGTTCACTGCAACAACCGCCGGAAACAACTACACAATCCCCGCGCGTGCCAACACAGAGCTTTATGAGCTTACCTGCACCGGAAGACAGGACGACATCAGAGCAAGACCGTCAAGAAGAGCAACCTACCTCAACGCCCATCGGAGAACATCGACAGCGACAGTTGAGTTCAACCAGCGCAGAGGACACCTCGATGAGCGAAACACCGCCTACCCCGTCAATGGCATACAATGAGGAATCGCCCATTTCAAGTTTCACGGTACCTATCCCACCGAACCTGAAGACCGAGTGCTTTACCCCGTTGGCCCCGACGACGACTTCAGCGAATGCATCTACGGACAACAAGGACGCAATAAGACGCATACAAGCCATCGAAGCATTACCCTACGGCCAACCAGTGCAACACAGACGTGTACCTGGAGTTTCACAGCCAACAGAACGACGATACACCTTCGCTTGGACAGATGCACATCATTGCTTTCGTCACCCTACCACCGATGAGCTGGCCTACTGGAGCATCGTGAAGGACTTCCGACTACTCCCGGAGAACTGGGCACTAACCAAACCAGACTGCGTCGACTGCAAGACTATACGCGAAACCAGACGCGGCAGCCTTAGATGGGATTGCACCTACTGCGGCAACCAAGAAGGGAAACTGAAGCGTTGCAGCGGATGTCAACTCGTCTACTACTGCAACACCGATCATCAGAGGACCGATTGGCCGGCACACAAAGAGTTCTGCAACATGGCCAAGCGGCATCCACTCATCAACCGACTTCGAGAAAGGGGAACGAGATACGATCTACTCGGCATACCAACGGACCAGCCCGAGCTAGGCGACCTCGCATTTCAACATCTGTTGCGTTACCGTGAAGGTGGACCACACGCACCACTGTTCATAGACTCACCCACAATGGTAGATATGGCGATGAGCCTAGATGAATTTACGACGAGGGGGAGACGTGTGGACCCCAGGACGGCCACAATGGCACAATCACACGCCCACCTTAACTTCACGGAAAACGAAGAAGACTACAATGTGACCTCTTCGGCACCGAATGCAAACTTAGCTGCGCTCGCCGCTACCACGCCGGACATACCCAACTTCGACGAAGCGTATACAATCAACGAGACGGACCCACCATGGACTATGCTCCCACCACCTCCAAGTGAAACAGATGAGACCGGACAAGAACAGCACGAACCCTATGGTGTAGGTGCAGCAGGCGAAAGATGACGACAACAACTGGAGAAGCAACTGAAACGCATACTCAACATACCCGACGCGCCGTCCGATGTGAAGCGTTCACCGCCTCCAGTACCATACACACCTGAAATAGAACCACTGTTTAACGACAACGTGAGACCACCGCTCAACTATTACCCACCTGCCGGACGTGTGGAAGCTGAAGAACTACGCGAACGCCTACGACGTCATGACTACTCACACACATTCGAATTCGTGTTAATGGCAGACGTATTTGACGAATTAGAAGCAATAAGGGACCCGAAAGAAGATACCGCAGACGTTGCAACCATCCCTGACGAAGATGCAACTGACGACATCGACGACCCGGGGCTCGACGACCCTGAACATGAGAACTATCTCTACCCACCCGCCCTGGACTTCGCCAACGTACGCGAGTGGCAATACTACGTCAACAGGCATCCAGAGCTGGAATATTTGGAATTCAAGAACATGGACGAATACAACAGATGGATGCAGGAGACAATGGACTTAGAACGGGCAGAGCTCAAGCGCCCTATGGTCAACTATGTGCTAATGGCCGACGGCAATCCCCCTGACGTGGTCGACAGCGCATGCAACCGATGGCTATTCCATGAGAAGGCGCCTATCGACCCCAAGTCTATCCGCGAAGAGAAACCTGCTTTCCTCAATAACATATCTGGTAAGCCGCTTCCGGTGAGGACGCGGGCTACTGCCACTCCGACGTGGCTCAATGGTTATGGTCAATCGGTTTAACAGTCATTTCCCAACTCACTCATATCACCGTCATTACCATTCAACCTTGTTCCCACCCCACGCCTTGACCATGACATGCACAAAACAATCATCCATCAAAATGGTCAAGTATTCATCTATGACAAGCCCATAACACTTGACAAGAAGAACATACTAGCAAGGGGGAGGCTCAATTCACACTTGCTATACGAGTTAGATATGCCAGGAATGACACCACTTGACCCTCATCAAAGATATATACCATACAGGTACAACCAGAGAGAACAACTGTCACTGGCTGCAACCATCGACAACCTACCAGACCTTGCATTATGGTCAGTCAATCCTCTCCCATCACATGCACCGTACGATGCAATGATCCTACACAGAGCTCTGATGCATGCAAACCCACTCGTAATGAACGAGTTTGCAAAGAGCGTAGGCAGACGCATCGCTGGCAAAGATTGGATGCGTCTGGTACGTGCATGTCATGGATGCAATAGGGGCAAACCAAACAAACCCCCTATGTACAGAGGTAACTATCTAGACCTAGAATATAAGCAAGGTGAAGCACTCAACATAGATTTCAGCGGCCCATTCCCCGTAATGTCAAGATACGGTAACTACTACAGAGGGGGAGTGACATGTTCTCGCTCTAAGTTTGCTTGTGACCTCTACACACCTACCCGCGAAGCTAAGCTTTACATGCCACATTTAACACGCATATTTGCTTTCTTTGAACAACAGTCAGGCAACAAACTAAAACAGATAAGAGCAGATGGCGCGTTTGTCTCTAAAGTACTAAAAGACTATACAGACAAACACGGCATCATCCTCAAAACCACCACACGTAACGAGCCTAACATGAACCCCTTTGCTGAAAGAATGAATAGGACAGACGACACACGCGCACTAGCAGCACAGTTAGATGCAGGCCTGCCTAACACATTTTGGGAGGACACACATAAAGCGACACTAGCCATACGAATGGTCACGCCCCTTTGCAGAAGTAAGGACAAAGGCAAATCCCCTTGGGAATTGCTTATGGGCCGAAAACCTGTGCAATCGTTCGTGCAACCTTTCGGATGCCTCGCCTGGGTGAAAATGGAAACGACGAAAGCACAGCCTGTCGCCGTGCCAGGTACTCTCATTGGCTACAACATATTTCGTCGAGTCTATAAAATCCTCATTCACGACACCAAACAGACAGTCACAGTAGAAAAACGTAATGTTCGTTTCGATACAATGACTCGTGGCTACACATGCAAAATACCTGCACGACCTTGGCAACCACTACTAGTGTCACACAACATAACATCCTCCACCTCGCCTCCTACCACTAGCATACCATCTACCCAGTCAGTCCAGTGGAAAAACGAGGACCAACTGCCACAATTTCAGGACTCCAACACACCCAGTGGCTGGTGGCCAACAAACCAACTGCCACATTCCTCACAAAACACACTCGACACACTGGACGATGACACGACAACCCCACACACCACCAATGCCACTTCAAGTCTTTACGTGCAACCAAGCCCATATTTTGGCTCACTCCATCCCCCACCAAATGCATTTGCTCCTACTCCAGCAACAACGGTTGCACAAGAGAAAAAGACAAACACAGCACCTCGGCAAACGACACAACACAACAGAGCAACATCAAACCCAGCCCAACACTCCTCATCTGCACCACAATTCCCTCTACCAGATAGATGGAGTAGTAACAAGGGCATACCACAAACATGGGATGGTGCTGCAATAACTTCAACAAACATAGTTGCTGGGCCCAGGCTTAGGAAACAAACACCAGCAAACCACCCCACTCATACCGCACACATTAATTTTGCTCATGAGTTTGAGGAGGAGGAAGAGGAGGCCTTAGGACAGGACAGCTATTGTTTGTTCACAAGAGTGTTAGATATCCCACAGAAAACCATAAAGTCACACCCTCAGGTACATGCTGCTCAACTAGCCGAGTTACAAGGTTTGTTTGAATGCAAAGCACTGCAATTGGTACCTCGAGCCGCAGCAATAACAGCGAATGTACCTCCTGTCCATACAACATTTGTTGATGCCATAAAGACAGATGAGTCTACAGGTCAGGAGAAATACAAATCGCGACTAGTAGCTTTAGGAAATAGGATGAAAGAATACATTCATTACAATCCATATGAATGCTCTTCCCCCACCGCCCAACCAATGTTTCTTTTACTAGTATCTTATGCTGCATTCAATGACCTCATGATCTCTCACCTCGACTTTTCACAAGCCTATTCCCATGCAGATATGAAGGACATTGCCTTCGCCTTTCCGCCTAAGGGGTACGAAAACAAAAGCGACCCTTCAATGATTCTATTGTTGAAGAAAGCACTGTACGGAACCCCCCAGGCAGGGCGAAGGTGGTTTGACCATGTGTCTACTAATATGAGAAGTATAGGATATAAACAGTCAACATTAGACCCATGCATTTTCTTCCTACCTTCAGTCACAGGCAGACAGAAACTACCCCCCTATCTACTCCTGCGCACTGATGACTTGCTCGTGTTTCATAATACCAAAGACGAGCACAATGCCCTGTTCACCAAACTGAAACATTCATTTGGAGTGAAGGACCTAGGACAAGTCAAAACATTTTGTGGCTTGCAGTTTGTTAGGACTTCAGAGGGCATAGTCATACATCAGCATGAATACATTAAGGGCATGCTTAGGGATTTCAACTTCCAAGAAGCCAAGCCAGTCGCTACCCCTACAGCGACGACTGACCCTCCCCCAGCCAGCAAAGAAGCTATGCTTCGGCGTTTCTCGCTCCCTCGCTTGCTTGGCGCCCTTCTTTGGCCTGCGACTCAGACTCAACCGGCCATCACCTACGCGGTCAACCACGCGGCGGTACTCGCATCAAAGAAGCCTGACGTGGCATACTCTGCAATAGCTCGCATCCTCAGATTTCTGCGAACACCTAGAGGGATTTTCTTCCCATTTCGGACCCGCAGCTTCGAGCTTATATCGTATTCCGATGCCAACTTGGGCGCATGTGAGTACACGCGACGATCAAGAAGCGGCCAACTGCACATGACGACTGGGCCCATCGCATGGAGTTCGAAGCGCCAACCCACAGTCGCACTATCGACTCAGGATGCTGAAACGATCGTCAACTCAACGACATGCCGAACAGCAATCGCGATATTGCATATGTGCAAGGACGTTGGAATTCCGTTGCCGACGCCATCAACTATCAATAACGACAACCGGGGGGCGGTCCTGAACGCAACGAACGGCATGGCCACTGATCGCACACGCCACTTAGCACTCAAACACCATTACGTGGTAGAACGAGTACGGGCTGGCGAAGTGATCGTACGACACGTTTCGACGAAGGACAATCTGGCGGACATGCTGACGAAGTCACTACCGACGCCACGTTTCTTGGAACTAGTCGCACAGTTTACGGTGTTGCTCAAGGACGCTTTACCGCAGTTTGAGGTTAATGCCTCTAGCTTTTACAGACACTTAGGATGAATTTATTCAACAGACTTGCTACACCGCTGCAAGGACCTGCATCCTTTGATGCTTACGAATTTTTTTTTTCGTTTTTAGTGTTAATGCAACATTAACATGTATCATACTTCATCATCATGAATCGCTCGTTTACATATAGTTTCATATGGCCAATCATGTTAGTAACTTGAAGATAATATACATATACATATATGTTATGCCGAGGAAGAGAGTAAGCAATAATATTTACTAAATATATTGTTACCTTTAATGGTCAATTTCACGACATAACATTTATATTTGACCGGATCATATTCATTACCATTTTCATATTTTCCGCAAACGATTATTCAAGTATCAGGAGTCAAAGCAGTTGAAGCTACTCGAGGGGAGTCAAAGCAGTCAGAGCTGAGCAAGTATGAGCCGCCGAAAGTCTGTGGAGACTTGGGTTGGGTGAGGGCAGTCTTGTGGGAGATTGTTGGGCCCTTGTCTCGCCTGGCCGAGTTTCAATCCAAGCGCGACCTGTTCGACTACTGTGCGGCGGAGTGGCTTCTGCGTTACATCCTCGGTCAGGAGGAGCAAGGGCTGCACTATGTTTCCGATGGGAATAAGAGCGTCATCGCGTTTGGGGATGCTTCGTATGCCTCGGAGTGGGATTATCGGTCGAGGTCGGGGGGCCTGGCCACGCTGGCGGGTGGTGTCATTGCATCGTATTCGGAGAGGCAGCGTGTTCCTTCAACCTCGACCAATGAAGCAGAGTCAAGGTGTTTGTCAACGATCATTCATGTGAGTAAGTCTATTCACAATTTCCTCAAGGAGGTGCCTGTGCATGAGTCGAACGTACTGCTGAAGGGTTTGGCAGAGGAGCCTCCTACGATCTATATTGATAACTCGGCAACAGTTTTGGGGGCTAACACTAATATCTTTTCGAGGCGTCAGCGACACTTGGAAGTTAGGTTTGCTCATATCAACCATGAGGTGAAGGAGGGAAACGTGAAAGTATTCCATATTCGTGATGCGGAGAATTCGGCTGACATCAACACGAAGCCGAAGAGTCTTGGTCCGTTCAAGGAGAAGCGTGATGCAATCCGTAACAGTACGTTTGTTAAGGGATTGAAGACGGTTGATACCCGTTTCTTCGGCATGAAACCAAAATAAGACTTTTGTACTTGAAGTTTTCTTCTGACCTTAACTAGCTGTTAATATAGGACTTAAAGGGGAGCAGTGATACATTCCTGTATCGTATTAAGTAATTCCTAGTATTGATAGACAGTCCGGCCCGGTAATTAATATTATAGGCATTAAGGATTATGGATATAGGCAATATGGGATATGACTTGAAGTGTTTTATATTTGATTTTGATTATTAAAGAGTAATCAGTGCTCGTAATATTGGGAACATAGAAAGTTTCTGCCATTGTTAGGTGACCGGATATTATTAATATCTTACTGGTGGCAGTTGCAAAACGTTGCCCGATTCCGGTTTGATGTGCTTCACAATTGGCAGATTGGGGTTGGGGTTGGGTTGGGGAACGGGTTGAGGAATGGGTGGGGCATCAAACTCCCATGGACGTTGCAGAATGTCTGCTTTGTATCCCCTTTGCCATACGTCGAACTTGACGTTTCGTGCCTCGGTGATTTTCCGTGCACCGTGAAGCAAAACCCGGTAAGTTCTGCGAAAAATGTTGAAACTTGTAAGGACGCCCGGTTTGGCCATGGGGCGTTGTTAAGCTTTCTGGAATCGAACAAAGACGAGACAACCAACTGGACGTAGAAAGTCGAGTGGAAATTTCCGGTTTAGCGTAATTTTGTAAGGGGACTTTCCCTTTAATTTTCCGTTTGGGTGTGGGGTAACCATTCGTATGGCATGTTCTGCTCGTTCGCATTCCTCCCAAAGTTGAGGTGGGAATTTTGCGTCTGTCATGATTGCCTGGGCTCGTCGTGTTCCCGTTTGGAAGTCTCGTTCTGCGCCGGAATTGGAACGAGGCTCACCTGGTGTGGTGTGCTTCATTATGATTCCGTGGTTGTTGCAATACGAAAATAGACGCAATAAATTCACCGTCCAATCGGATTTGTTTGATCTTCACGTCTGTCTGCCTTTCAAAGAAGGCAAACACTCTTATCACCCATGGGACGTAAAGTTGGGCCTCTCTGTTTGGGAAGTAGAGTTTGAAAGAGAAACGTGCATGCACTTCCTTGATGAGGAGAATGTATTTGTTCCCTTGAAGCGAAAGTTGTGATTTGGATTTGAAGTGCAAACAGAATGCCTCGAAAACCTTGAACTGTGCATCCAAAGCTTCGTTGTCCTTGTAGAAGGGCAACTTCTTGGGGGAAGCAAGGGAGCAAGAGTGGCACAGGTGTGCCAACTTCTTTCGCCAAAGGGGTTCACTAATCTTACGGCCTAGGGCGTTAGAGATTTGGATCATTTGCCCTGACATGCCATGTCCGCTAAGCCTGTGTGCTTCCAAAGCAGTCATTGTGCCTTTTGAAGCTTTGGGGTTGAGGGAGAAGTTGACGATGGGATCAATGTGCTTTGTTGCAGTTGGGAAGAAGCGACGGTTCGGATCGAGGGGGACGTCTTCACGCGTGTCGGAACGCTACAACATGTTGGGCATCATTCCCTCTAATCTTTATCATCTTTGCGTCTAACTCTATCGCATGATGTAAGACAAAAGCCTGGTTGCTCGGAAGATTGTTGCGTGTCCATGTTTGTTGTCAAGGATGCCGGGTGATACCAGTGAGTATGGCGTCTGCTCTGCAACCAAGGAGTCGGGAACTAGGAAGCTCGTGGCCTCGCCTTCTCCAGGTACCGTCAGCCAGTGAAACGTAGCTTTCGTCTTTATTTTCACTGTCTCCGGTGAAATGCCGGAAAGATGAGCGGTGGGTCCGGTGCAAACGTCGGCGATAAGCGATTTGGGGTTGACGATGGTTCGATTCGTCCCAGTGTCGAAAACAGTGTAGACGGTGGGGGCTTTTGCATGAAAGCATTCGTTCTCGCTGGGAATTGGTTCGCAGTCGGCTTGACCGTCGGTCACTGATTCGTTAGGGTCGTATGACACCAAAGTGAAGGGCTTGATGAGGTGGAAGGGATCTTGCCTAAGACGCTCATTAAGATCAATGTTTCCTTGTAAAAGGATACGATTGCTTTTGATGGGTCATAGGTTGGAAAAGCGGCAAGACGTCGAAACATGCCTCTCATTTTTTCAGCTTGGATAGACAAAGGTCGCTTCGCAGCGACTCGCAGGGATTGTTCTCCGGTGGGGATGAGCTCTTATCGAACCAATCGCTGGTAGGCAAAAAGGGCAAATCGATAGTTGACGCTACCGATGCCACATGCGGGGAGCACATCTTTCTTAACCGGATCACGGAGATCGGCGTTTGCGGGAGTACGTGCGTAGAAACAAAAACGGTAGTGGGCGGCGTAGTCCGCAGTTTGGCACGTTTTGTTGCAATACTTCACCCAAGAACACCCAGTACAAAACTTGAGTGTGTGGTTCTTCGTTTCCTCTTTGTCGCAATGCTCGCAAAAGAATGGAGGGCGGGGAGGACAGGCGGGTATTCCTAAGGGTAGTATGCCATTGTCCTGGAATAGGACACATGCGTTGCAAAAACTTGGGACTCCTTGTTGCCAACCGGCCGGCAAAATGTTGAAGCGAAACCTGATCGACCAATAGTCCATCTCCGCGTATTTGGCGTGGTTCAAGGCATGATGGACATGGCCGGCATAGAAACTTGGGGCATCGGGAAAGATAGGGTGAGACTCCGAAGATTCAAAAGGCGTCTCTGGGCTTCTCAAGTTCAAAGGAATCTTTCTATTGCAGAGAGTGTTTGGGACATGCCATGCGTCGCCTGATATTGGCTTGCCTCCTCGTCCTACGGGGGTGAGGTCTTCCTCTGTAAGCCATTCCAAGTCTGGCTTTAAGGAGACAAGCTTGCTGTTCGGATACCATGGATCTTCCCTCGGGAAGACGTATGACTTTGGAGCGTTTACTCGCCACTCGGGTGGCCAGTGAAGTGGTGGGACCGGAACACCTTGGGGTTCTTTGATCTTCCGGTATAACCGCTGTATGTAGACGTAAACATGGAGTTTAGTCTGAAAGTCATTTTCGTCTAACCGTTGCGCGCGAGACACTTTCCCATGGTATTTCTTGCGGTCTGATGGTAGGGTCGTTGATAAAGTCCTGATGGGGGTTCATAACACCAAAGGCGGCCGGGAGCGGGTCATCTGGGTTGTAGCTTGCCGAGAATCGGGTGGACTCTGATCGGTCGGACGCTTTGCTTTCAGGTCTCTCAGGATGCTCTGCTTCCGCTGCGGCAGCAGCAACTTCCTCTACTGCTGTAGGTCCGAGATCGCCGGACGATGAGGAAGAAGCTTGCTCGGGGAACAGCTGTCTGGCTGGTCCGGATGAAGAAGCAGCGCCGAGTGGGGGAGCGAGAGCTACCGGTGGCACTGAATGTGACACAGTGACACCTGGCATCGTGTCTGGAGGTAACCTTTCTACGTTAGCGAAAAGAAGTTAAATATCAGCGAGATCTTTTTCTTCCTCTTGCTTGAGTTCATCTAAGTATTCCTCCATATCCTCGTCTTGCATGAGTCCACACTAACCGTCTTCCGGATCAGTGCTTTCCTGATTGTCATCACCCTCTATTTGTTCTTCCAGTTCTTCGGCGAAGTGTACCCTGCTACGGTTAGGAGAGCGACCTCTTTCGGGTTGGCTACGTCGAGACGTGCCGGGGCTTCGTGACTGGCGAGGGCTACGGGACCGGTGAGGGCTAGGGGAACGTGAACGACTACGTCCAATACCATAAATCTCGCGTCGGATTGGGCAATCGTAGGGTCGATGCCAAGGGAATTGAGCGCAAGATCTTTGCGGTGGAGGTAAGGGGACGCACTTGTTTTGACATTCCCGGATCTTATATGGACCGCGGCAACTGTGGCACTTGATTGGTTTTCTTTCGCGTGTATCACGAGCATAAAACAGGGGTGTCTTTTTGTCGTCGGAGAGGGAAAGTTTGGCAATGTTGTCAGACAGTTTGTCAGCTTGTGTTAGCGATTTAACATAGCTGCAAAGTTGCCTGAAAGCGGGCATGTCCACGTCATTGATAGGGGTATAGTAACGCTGAGCAACTTTAGAACCAATGCTGGTGTGCTTAGCGTTGTTGAGCTTGAGGATAAGCACAGTGCATTTATACCCTTCGTCGAAATGTTGTGTTTCGGAAATCCTTTCAAGTCGCCACTTAAAAGGTTAATCCATTTCTCAACATCAGTGTTTGGGGCACGTTGATCCGCAACGCGTTGTGCTTGGAGCTGGGCAGTACTCAGAGTACATATATGTGCAAATTCAGCTATCAGAGCAGCCCACATCTCATGTGGCTCTCTTTCGGCAGACCGGATCGCAACCATAGCGGGGTGTTCGTTCACAGACTCAGCAATTATCGATCTAGTTTTCACAGTCAGCTTCAGTCGAGTCAGGGGGTCAAAACAATTCTGCAGTTGTTCAAATGTGGGGTTTGCGGGCAGCGTAAAAACAACTAGTCTCATGTCATCGTGAGGGTCTACCGCGGGTGGGGCAGGGGCAGCGTCAGGCGTAATTATTATCTTTAGCTCAGCGTTCGTCAGCGGCGAGCTGATATCTCGCAGGAAGATCAGGAACCTTGGGTCCACTCCCTCGCAAAACTGTAGCGTCCTCCAGCGGAAGTTGTCGAACTCGTAGGCGTGATCGATGCTTCGGGAGACGTTAGTTGGGAGACGGGGACCTTAAGCGTTAACTTAGTAATGGCTGGCTCATGACCTGCCATGACTGTGTTTCCACTTAATTAAAGACAAGGCAAATACGGATGATCTAGTCGTCAGAGACTTCAGAAAGTACTTCAATACCTAATCAGTAGTTTTAATAATGATGATATCAACAAGGGTGTAGAAACCGCTCTCTGAACTGACCCCGTGCCTCTTTGGGAGCGTGCTTGCTAGGTTGTCTATTGCCTATATGGGTTACGGGACCAACTGTTGATCAATACATATGATCTGAGGCAAGGTTGTCTATTGCCTATATGAGTTACGGGACCAACTGTTGATCAATACATATGATCTGAGGCAAAAGGTACCAAGCTCGGTCAGTTTAGAGATGTGAAGCTGTTGGACTAATCACACCGGTTTATAAGTTGAAAGTAATTTGTTGAATATTGGAAACTGGAAATGTAAAGTGGCAAAATACAGGTAATGATATGGAAAACATTATTCAGAGTTGATCAAATCAAATATTATTTACCGTAATTACTATAACCGTTACTGATGTATTTAGATGAGGGAAATCCGAAGTAGTGTATATATGAGAATATGATAATAACAAGTACCTTTTCTGGTACTGGTGGCACTAGCTTTTTACCATTACCCTTATTGCCCATATCAGGTCGTTTCGTGGGTCATTTTCTGGATGTACATCTTTTGTGTGACGTCGTCAGTTTGACTGGCAGGAATTGTTTCATTATTGTTAAATTCTTCTGCGTGGGAAGCAGTTGGCCGGTAGGAGGGGGACGCCCGAGTTCCGGTCGCCGTTTGGAGAAGTCGCGCCTTGCACCGTGATCTGTGCAACGGATCACAGAGGAGAACCTTCGTTAAAGGGGTGTGGGGTCCACCTTAAGTGACCCCATTACAGGAAAGTGCACATTTTCGATTGTGTGGCTACAGCTGATCACTGTAGACACTACCCACGCCCTGCTCTGCTGGTGTGCAGTGCAAGGGCAAGGTGGGGGACAGGACAGAGGGACAGGGGGGTTACACCGAAGAGTACAGGTCGTAATGCGGGAGGGGTGAGCCTCCTAAAGGTGTTATTCATCTGTTCTGTGACGTGGCCAGTTGTACTTGCCGTGGTGTCTGGCGGGATTGAGCACCCGCTGCCCACGGGCACAACAAGTTGCAAGGCCAGAGTACAAAACAGTAGGCCAGTTGTGCTTGCCGTGGTGCCTGGCGGGATTAAGCACCCGCTGCCCACGGACACAACAGCTTACATTGCAAAAGAGTACAAAACAGTAGGCCAGCTGCAGTTGTGCTTGCCGTGGTGCCAGGCGGGATTGAGCACCCACTGCCCACGGACACAACAGCTTACATTGCAAAATTGTTGTTGATCTCGTACTGCATCATTGCATCTACTCCTTGTGTCGCTGCTGTGAATGTGTGAGGAGTGAGAGAGAGGTGTGGTGAGGTCTTGAGCTCTGCAGAACCGTGCATTGGACACGAGGGGAGGAGCGAAAGGTAAGTGTTTAGGTGGTTGTACAAAAACAACTACAAACCTAGGTAGGTTGAAGAACTGACTTTGCATATAGAGCTGCTAGTAGGTGGAAAGCTATCATAAGTGGTACTAGCTGAGGTAGCCTCAGTGGTAACACACGTGGTTGAAGAGAGAGCAAAGGGTGGTGTGGACAAGCAAAACACTCTTCTGTGTAGTGTGTGTGTGTGTGAGTCTGCTCATAGCCTCTGTTGTGTTCTCTCTGTGTGGGGGTGTGTGTGGTTGCTTGCCTGTGTCTGTGCCATCAGAACAGCGTAAGCATAGCGTGGCCCTATCTCTATCTAGCAAGTAGAGAGCATAGCTGTGTGCTGTGTGTAAGTGTGTGTGTGTGTGTGTGGAGCGTGTGTCTGTTCGAGACTGACGGTGGTTAGAAAAGACTACTAGTAAGACAGACAATAAGATCACGTTCACCGGCAAAGAGGCATGGATCCTATTGCATAGGCAGGTAGTGCAAAGCTGTAATGCTAAGGCCCCTAAGGAAGTACTGCAGGGTGCTTACGCCCACAAACAATATGTACATCGCGAAAACGTATTAGGGATACAGCTTAAGGTAGGGAGGTGCCCCCCTTTATACTAGCTTGGGAAGAGGTAGCAGAGTGGAATGATTGGGCTGACTTGGAAAAGAAGTAGTAAAGGAATACTTCGAGGACAAAGCCAAGGGTCCTACTCGCCTGTGGCCTATGCCCAACCCCAAACCGGAAGCTTCAAACCTTGAAAAGGCGTTAGGGGTAGAGGAAGGACAGAAAACCCCAGTCAAGCGTTACAAACCGATATTTGGCAGTCCGAAGGATAAACTAGCCACTGAGACTGAAGAAGGAAAGGAGGAGGAGGAGGAAGATGAAGACCGGCACACCTCTGACCTCTACTCTAGTGGGTATGCTACCACTGACAAACCTAGGCTGTCAACTGGCAAGGGCTCAGACTTTGAGGGCGACAGCAAGAGTGGGGCCTCACGAGGACAGACGGCCCCCTCTAAGGTCAAAGCCCCACTAGGGGGTGCTGATCGTGCTGGCGCACTGACAGGACAGGTGATGGCCTATGACGCTAGTGTACTTGCTGAGATGAGCAAGCAAAAAGAGAGGGTGTTCAATATCATCTATGACATGCTCGGTGGTGAGGCGAAGAGTCTAGTGCGTGACTTAGCTGATCCGGAGAAGCTGACCTTTGGACAAAACCCTAAAGCACTGTGAGACAGACTGCTAGCCCGGTACAAGAAAGCTGACCCCTCTGACGTTCAGGACAAGGTGAAGGAACTGAATGACTTCCTCTTTACGAGTAAGCAACAGTACGTCGGTCAGTGTGTAAACTTGAACGCTAGGAGAGACTGGTTGGCCGACTATGGCCAAGCCCCAATCGATGACCGGATGCAACAAATAGTGAAGGACGCGTTAGTGGGCGCAAACAATCTGACTCTAGGGTAAAGAAAGCTTGGCAAGTCTGGGTTGAAATGGCTGAACTGAATCGTAAGCAGTTCAAGTGGGACTTCGCCTCCTGGTGGAAGTTCGTGCAAGATTGTGCCCTTGAGCTAGACAAGAAGTTTGACCGGGTCAAAATGACTAGCTCCACGGAGAAAGGTTTGGCAGCTCGCAAGGCCGGGAAAGGGAAACCCAAGGACGAGTGCTGGCTCTTCAGCAAGGAAGGCAAATGCACTCGTGGGGCCTCCTGCCGCTACCTCCATGTTGGAGGGAAGGTGAGAGGGATGTGTTTCTTGTGGGACAAACAGGGGGAGTGTAGATGGGCCGACAAATGTAGGTTTGAGCATGACCCCAAGAAGACCCCTCCCAAACCGGCAGACACCCCCAGGGGGGAGAAAAGCAAGAAGAGCGAGAAGAGCAAGGGGCCAAATTGTTTTAACTGCTTTGAAAAGGGACACATCGCCAGTAAGTGCAGCAAGAAGTGCCGGTTGTGCGGGGGCAAGCATAAGTTGAGCAAGTACCCGGACAAAGGCCGAAAGGAGAAGGGGGAGGCAGCAAAGGGCTCTAACGTGGGTAGTGATAGCGACGACTCCGATGATCAGGAGCCGGGCGTCGCCTTAGCCCAGATGGTGAAGTTCCTAACTGGCAAGTCGAAAGACAAAGCCCTCATGGCTAAACCCGGGGGTGCAAACCTTCCTGAACCGATCATACCCCCGGAAGACGAGAACAGTCTTGAGATCTTGCTTGAGGATGATGGCGACATAGATAAGATGAATAAGGGGTGGTGCCATGAAGTAGCCGGAAGGAAAGCGCCGGTGCGTAGCCCGGTTGAAGGACCTTGAATCTCCCTTCAACAGCCTTAGGATTAAGGCAGCCACTCTCATCGATAGCAACTATTGCGTTGAGCATCGGTACCAGCGAGCCAAGCAAGAGAGAGAAAATGCCTTGCGCCGGTGGGCAGCCGACATAGCTCGAAGGGATCATCTAGCTCTAATGTGCGAGATGGTAGAACGGGGGTTAGAAGCCCAAATCAAAAGTGGGAGTCATCCCCTAATGGTTGAGGCCATAGTGAGACACGAAGCCGCGAAGCGGGGTATCCCGTGGAACCGGTCCCTCTTGCCCATCATCCACTATGCAAAGCCCCGTGAACCCGGACAGTTTACCGAGTGGGTCATTAGCCGACAACCGGTAACATGGGAGGCGTCTGGTGTACCCTCATGGCGGAAGGTGTACCACCAACATGAACCCTCAGGCCGGTACCCAAGCGAAGCATATGTACTTCAGAGGTGGGGTATCCCCCTCTCGTGGGGGAGTTGTGCCCCCGCCCGTAGCATCGGTGCCGGTACGCGCCCAAGAGGTGAAGGGTACTCCCCTCCGTTCGGTAGCACCCAACCCCCGTGGAGAGAGTAAGGGTAGAACTAGAGGGGCGAGCGGGCCGTCAGCGGTACCTGCCCTGAAGGTTGACATTGGTTCAAAGGCCGAGCCGGCTGAGGCTGGTAGTGGTATCATGAGCCAAAACCTGAAATCTTTACTCAAAGCAAAAAAGGAAAAGGTACATGGGGTGAAGGTGAGGCCCGGCCCGGAGGACTACCAACCCGATGGTTTGGCAGACGTGGAAGATGAGCATCCGGAGACGCAGTCCGATGCCGATCCTTCCTCGGAATCCGACCGGGAGGGGGAGCGCGAAGGTGAAGAGTCCCCGGCTAGAGATGGGGACGTGGGTAGAGCTCCGGTAAGGGTGCCGTCCCCCATAGGTCCCGACCCTAGTGTTGATGCAGACCCCGGTGGTGGGGATGCTACCGCCGGGACCGATAGCAATCCGGTGACTACGCCCTCCACCAGCCCAAGCAATAGGCGTAGGTCAGTGGGCGCTCGGGCGTTTGGCTTCCTTGAGACGGTCCGAGCCTCTGTGAGTGGGATGCCCTGGTTTGCGTCCCATGCTAAGACGGTACCCCTTGCAGACCGAAAGGTGACTTCCCTACTAGTACCGGTCCGTCTACGGCCCCCTCAACCTTAGCTGAGCCTGATAGTCCTACCCGACTAGGGTACCGGGGAGCGAGAGAGTCGACTCCGAGCCGTGGCAGAGCAGCAAGAGGAGATGCGCCGGTTGCATCGTCCGGCGTTGAGCGGTGAGGAAGAAAAAGATGAAGCTGACTTCCGGAATAAGTGGGGAGAGTAGACTAGGCTGTCGTACGACTGGGCGCAGGGGAGTGAGTATCCCATGAACAAGCCTAGGTGGCCGAGACATTGGGCAGTAGCAGGAGCAGCAACCAATAGTGCCGCCAGGTTTCAACCTCGTACTAAGCCGTTCAGAGTCCGAGAAAGGGTGGTGGGCGGTGAGAGCGTACTAGAGAAGGAATACGCAAGTTTGCCGGAAGCCGAGGGAGAAGCTGACCCGGTTGACGACCTAGTTCGTTTCATGACCGAACGCGGATGGATGGCTAAGGGTATTCGGCTAGCAGAACAGGCCCTCCTTGGACGGAGTGTGGACAAAGATCCCATGTTCGATTCAGGGGCTACGTTGCACTTTGTGCCGGCCGGAGCCGAACAGCGTCTGTTCAACATCAAGCGAGGGATGAAACGGGTAGACACAGTCAACGGGCAGACCACCGTCACTAAGAAAGGCTCGTTAGACATGACGACCGTGAACGGAAAGGGTGAAAAGAACAGGTTACATCTAGGTAGTGTGTGGGTTAGCCCAAACGTAGATGAAACCTTAGTCTCCGGTCCTAAGTTAGCCAAGGAAGGTTACAGCGTGGTGCTCAACAAGAAGGGGGAGGGCTACATCACTAAGGCCCGGATACCGGACATTTCCCCAGAACTTAAGGCCGGTGTCCTGTACCTCGACGCCAAGGATAAGGTGTGGCGCTTTGTGACTTCCACCAACCAAGAGCTAGCTATCGATAAGGCTGAGGCTAGAGCCTTCTTCGGGAAAGAGATGGCTAAGGTCACGCAGTTGACTAGTGAACAACTTCATCAGAAGTTTGGAGTGCCCGGAAGCAGCATGCAGCGCCTCATTAGTGAAGCGTACGGGATCAAGATAGTGGGTGAAAAAACGCATGAGCAAGTGGTAAAAGAGTGTAAGGAGTGTCCAGCCGCAAAAGGGGGAAAAGTGAACCACCCGGCAAGCAACCAGTTGACACAGGTAGAGCTGTGTCGTTCGACAAGTCCGGGCGCCTACACAAACCCCTCTATGGTGGGTTTTGGTACGGCATGGTGGGAATCGAGGCTAACACCGGGTATGCGTTTGGCCTCCTTCTAAAGGATGGCACAGCGGCACCACAAGTGCATTTCATGCGAGAATGCATAAACTTCCTTGAGACGCAAAGCGGCAAGAAGGTGAAGGAAGTCCGGGTAGACGGTGAGCATACCTCAGCTGATTTCAAGGAGCCGGTCCGAGACACGGGAGTGAGGAAGAGGATCAACACCAGCAACGAACACAACAAGAACGCCTATGCCGAAGTGTCCCAACGTTACTTTTGGCGCAAAGCGCGCCATAAACTGGTTAAGGCTCAGCTACCCTATGAGCTCTTGAGATATGCGGCAGCACGCTATCCTCTTGCATAACCTTTCACCGAAACGATCCGGTGGTGAGGTCCGGATGTTTGAGCTTATGCCCCGTGAAAGGAAGGTGAACTGGATAGCTTACCTTCATCCTTTTGGGTGCCTATGCCACATGGTCATCGAGGGCAGGTTAGGACATGACGAGAGCCGGACGCACATGGCCGCCTGGTTAGGGCTGAGTTTGGAGTACTCGGCACACTTGATCCTGTGTGAAGGAAGGTTGTTCCCCTGGCGAAACGTCAAGAACTTTGACGACAACCAGCCGGCCTGGCCTTTGTTGCAACCCCTCTGGGAGAAGAAGGGCCTGAGCTTGGAGCCGTTCAAGGGAGACCCGCTAGTGGAAGACGCCGACCTTGAGCAGCTGTTTGTTCCAAAACCCCGGGTGGGGGTGACCGATCCCGGTGAAGGTAAGAAGGCCCAGGATCAGGGGGAGCTTGACAGCTCCGATTCCGACGGCGAAGTGGAGGAAGCGGAGAAAGAGGCCCCCGGTCCCGACCCTGAAACAATAGGGGAGTTGAAGGGAAGGTGGGTTGAGACCCCAACCACTCAGTGGGGCTGGGCTTGGGCCAAGAAGACCTATGGGGTGGGTTTCCGGGACAAGGTACGACGAGGCCAGGTGCAAGATGTGAGCGAACCCATATGGGTTGAGAAGCAGAAGAAGAACGGACCGGCCCACTGGGTAAAGTTTGAGGATGACGACTCCCCAGACCGTATGTTGGACTCGGAGATCGTCAAGTACCTTGCCGACGGTCCGGAGACCGCCCATGCCGCCACGTTCACTAGACCGGTGAGTGAGAAGCAAGCTGACGAGCTAGGGTACTGGGACGACGCCCGAGCCGAGGAGATGGCTACGCTCTGGGAGAAAGGTTGCTTCCGGAGAGTCCGAGCCGACTTAGTAGACAAGAAAGACATTTGTGAAGGCAGGTTCGTTGATGCCACCAAAGAGGCCGGGGGAGAGATCCTAAAGTTCAAAAGCCGATGGACGGCCCAGGGGTTTTCCATGATACAGGGATGGCATTTTGGGAAACGTGACTTCCCAACCCCGTGTGCTCTTACCATCTTGCCATATGATGCTTTTCGCCCTAACGGTGTTCTTTGGCTTAGTCTTGTCAACGTGGGACGTTTGCACCGCGTACACAGAGGCGTCTGCAGCTGAGCAGGGGCATCGCCCCAGTTACATCGTACCACCGTTTGGTTTAGAAGAGCCGGGGTATGTGTGGGAAATGCTTAAAGCACTCTATGGCAGACCGGATGCGGCCGGGCCGCAAATGGTGGCGGTACAAGCTAGTCCCGTTCTTAGAAGGTTTGGGCTTTAAGGCTCATGTCGCTTTTCCTTGCTTCTTTTGCCGTTGGCTACCCGGTAAGGACAAACCGGACTTTGTGTTCGTGCACGTCGACGACATGATGGGAGCGTTCAGTGGTAAGGATGTAGAAGCAGAGTTCTTAGCTGCCGGTAAGAAGGCCTTTAGGGTCCTTAAGCAAGAGGCGCCGACCGGGGTGGTAGGGTTGAACATCGAAGATAAGGAAGACTGTCGGTTAGGCCGTACGATCAAGATCTCTCAGGAGGACTTTATCAGGGAGGCCGTTGAGAAGTTACAGTGCACCGGTCTAGCTACTGCCGATTCGCCGTGGTTGATGCCGGGAGTGCGAGTCGGTAAGCAATCCGTGTTAGAGCAGTTCTCACCGCAGCACATCGTGGATGTCCTCTTGTGGACCCGCATCACTCGGCACGAGGTCTTTGGCCCAATAGGGGAGGTAGCAACCCATGCCTCGAAGCCTGAGTTGTTCAATTACCAGCAAGCCGAACAGATCGTGAGGTATCTAAGTGGCACCCGATCGAAAGGCATTCGCTTTACCAAGGCGGATGGCACCCGCTTGATGTCGTGGGCCGACTCAAGCTGGAAGGGTACGCCTGATGACCGCCGCGCTCGCTTAGCGGGCTTTCATTTCTTTCTGGGAGGCTCCGTCCTTCCCTTTCGCTTGAAGCGAAACGTATCGGTGGCCCCACCAAAGGGCACAGCATTGGAAGCGCGAGTGGAGGAGAAGGCTCGGGCTTAGTAACAGTCGATGAGCTAGTGGCGTCCGCGCCGGGAAGTGGGGAGTGCCAAGAGGCGGCGGCGGGCGAGTGTCTGATGCCGGCGGCGCCGGAAGCCTCAGCCTGCGAGGCCGAGGTGTACGCAATGGTGGAGGCGTATCACGGGCAGGATAAGATCATCAATTTTGTACAGAGCATCGCTGGCGGGCGGGTCTCCGACACGCTGGGGCCGTACGGGTGGGGGCAGCCCCCCATCTTGTACGGCGACAACCAGGGCGCGTTAGTTCTTGCTGAAACTAATGTGTTTGCTAGGAAACTAGGACATGTGGACCTGCGGTGTGCTATTGTGAACCAGAAGGTGGAGGAGGGCCTCGTCGTCAACGAGAAGGTGGGCTCCAACGACAACCTGGCCGACATCAACACCAAGGCAGTGCGGGGGGAGCCGTACAACCGTCGCGTCCATCATGTGGCGAAGAACTAAAGACTCAGGAACCGTTCCCTCTCAGAGGGACGACCCTCCCGACAGCAGAACTTTATACAACGTGGACTCTTGGATAGAACTCTTGTTAGTTTTCCCGATAGCAAGGGGATAGTGATTAGTAATTAGGTGACTAGATTGCCGAACTCCACATGTAGTGGAGATGTAGGCTAGCACCTCTGCTTTCTTATAGTCATATTTTATGCACTGTTGTGCTTATTGCACTTTAGTTGTTAATAGTGTAGCTATATTGCCGAACTCCACAGGAGACGTAGAATAGCTCACTTTGCGCTTTGCTTATTTGCGTAATCTAGTTGTTAGTTGCGCGTTGCATTGTGGACACTGACTCGTAAGGAAGTCTAATTAAGGGGGAGCATTGGACAATTAATTAGACCCTTCCTCCTCAACTACGTCCATATTGCTATTTGGTACGTTAGCATTATTCGTTAGTGTTAGTAGTATTATTAGTTATTAATACAGTCATTTAGAGTACATTTTCTGGTAGTACTTTAGGGATGTACATGGGAAAAGTGAAGGGTCACGGATTTTAATAAAAAATAGCATGATCAGTAACCCTTTGGTACCACATGACAATTTACAAAATATGAGGATCAGATGTGAAGCCTGTGGTGAACACGGTGCATTTGAAAAAAGCGAAAAACTGGTAAAAATTAAGTTAAAAAAAAGAGGGTGATGAGTTCAAACAAGACTGGAGAAGAGAAATTGCATGCCCTCATAAGGGGATGAACGGAATTAGTTAGCTCAGGAGTCAGACCAATGTGTCCAACCAGTGTAGCGGATATGTAACTCTGTTCCGAGACGCACGGGGCAGCTGGGTCCAAGTAAGAGGAAGAATACATTCAGAGGTGGTCGGAGGAAGCAAGCAAACGCGATGGAAACAGAGAGCTGCTGGCGGATGAACTGGTTCTGCACACTTTCATGATATGTGTGTACATGAATATGTGAATGGTTGCACAAAGGAAGCCAGGCTTGGGGTGAAAGCAGTCGTGAAGCAAATGGCAGTCCTGTTTTCGATAGAGCAAACTTAGAGTGGCTCAGAAGCTTGGAAAAGGTGTGCAGGGAGGAAACCAACAAGAGGGAAAAGGTCCACAGGATATGTGCATCACGCGGTTGCTGTTGGCTGCTCAACCAGCAGGTTTTCTGGTGCTTGGGAACCAAGTCGGTGGGAAGGTGGAAAAAGCTGTCGTCACGAATGTAACCCGGCCGCCCAGCGCCTGAGACGAAGAAGACTGAAGTATTGACGTACCATGTCGATGATAACATTCATGCTGCAGCGTCTAAGGCAAGCCGAAAGGAGTATGTGGAGAAGCTCAACGAGGAGTGGGGAAACGTGAAGGATCTAGGCCCGGTCAAACAGTTCCTCTCGCTTGAGTTTGAGGTTAGTAGGAAGGGTGGAGAATACACCATATCTATCTACC
Organism: Paulinella micropora; assembly: GCA_019918135.1. Taxonomy (NCBI): domain Eukaryota; phylum Cercozoa; class Imbricatea; order Euglyphida; family Paulinellidae; genus Paulinella; species Paulinella micropora. The sequence goes on from WBZZ01002687.1 coordinate 91,142, forward strand.
AACGCGAGTATACGGAGACGTTGATGGCAAGGTTCAAGAGGAGCGACGGGCGTCCATGGATGCCGGCCAAGACGCCGTGGTTGCCGGAGGGATCGAAGATGGTGCCGGCGCTGGGGGAGTACTCGCCACAGGAGATTGTAGGGAGTTACATCTACTTGAAAGCGAGTTGCCCGGAGTCGGTTCTTCCGTTGAGTTACCTGGCTGAGCATCAGTCCGAGTTCGATTATCGAGCGGCGGAGCAGCTATTGCGCTACTTCCTGTTCGTCAAGAACAGGGGTGTTAAGTTCTCGTCGAATGGCAACCGTACGCCGGAGGCGGACTCAGATTCGTCCTTAGGAAATGGAAGTCGCATATACTCGCGAACAGGGGGTGTGGTGTTCCTGGCGGATGGGCCTGTGATGGTGAGGACTTCCAATCAGAAGCATTTAGCCACAGGCACGCAAGAGAGTGAAACTTATGCGGCTTCGGAGGTGTTGCATGATCTTGAGTCGGTGCGTAATATGATTCGGGCTCTGCCTTGGTCGGATGAAAACCCATTGAAAGCCGAGTTGATGGCGACGCCGACTCTCAATGTCGACAATCAGGCTACGGTGTGTACTGCGCCGGAATCGGTGTTTGGTAAGAAGCTGCGTCATATTGCTCTGAGGCATTACCATTTGACTGAGGCGATGAGGAAGAGAATATATTTGTGACTTCTACCTCACTAGTGACTTTATTGGTAACTACCTCTGAAATTAGGGGGAGCTTTACATTACAATAACGGTTAGAATAATTTCTGACTGCAGTTACTCGTGATATGACAGTTACGTCATTTATTATATGTCGATAGGACTGATTTACCTATTATTTACGACTGACCTAATTAATGAATTTAGCATTGTCAGCCAGTCACATGTTACGGTTTTGCCGCCTTCAGTTTGGCGGTAATAATTTTACTCAGTAAATCTCTCACAATCTGTTCAACTGCGAACTACCAAAGTGTCCCGGTCTTCAACCCGGCCTCTGTCAACTAAGCTACCGGATTTATTAATACATTGTGCTCGATGAAGAGCTAGAAGAACTACTTGACGAAGAGCCCGAAGGCTGTGTGTCAGCAGCAGGGGCTACAGATGCGGGGCTTTGGGGCCTGGCTGCAGTTAGCTGCAGCAGAAAGACGACGAGCAATGGCACTGTCGGCGGGTGAAAGTGCCTCTTCGGTTTCGGCTCCCGCGACCTCAGTAGCTGCAACACTGCGCTGAGAACTTGAGGCGCGGGATGCAGCACGAGCAAGAGAATTGTTGGGATGGAAAACAGAGCCAGGATCAGCCGGGGCAGCCTGCGAATCAGCAATTGTCTCCTTGGCCTCCTGCTTGGAACCATCCTAAGTTGAAAAATATTGCATATTTCAACACGAGACAATTATGACGTCATGGTTGAAGATGTGACACTCTGATGAAAATATGACATATTTTTGGAAACAGAAAAACAAAAACAAAGTGGAACAAAGAATTGTGAGACATTCAAGCTTAAAAAAAAATATTGCGTATTTTTGGATTGAAGACCTCAGCATCCGCATCCATCTCTTGTTGAAAGCTTTTGACGTAAGCGTTCACAGCACGTAAGCGTTCACAGCTCCTAAACCACCAGCAAGAGAAAAGAATCCTAGTGACCCAAACCCAAAAAAAAGAGTTCGGGCAAGCATGGCCGCCATGAACTCACAACCCATTATTCAAACTTGTTCAAAATCAAGCAACAACTACAACAACAGACACAAAGCAACAACAAACAACTACAACCAAGGAAAGAGCTTGCTGACTTGTAGGAGCTGACTGCTTTGGGCCTTTCGACAACATATCGTACAGCTTCTCGTCCCAGTTCACACCCTCTTCAGGCCAGCCCACAAAGCAAGCCTTAGTCAGGCACAGTTCATCTATCAAGGCAAACATCTTGAAGTCTCCACCTTCCTCTTTGCTTTCGTCCTTTACCCACACCTAGATGTGCCAAACTCGAGGGCAGTAGTAACTAGTAGCCCCTCTTGGCTTGCACTCAAACCTCCACACAAAGCCGAGATCGATTTTGCTCTCGACTTGACCCGTGTGCTCAGTCCCATGCTCTCCTCCCAACTTCAGGTGAGAGACAACAAGCTGCAACTCAGGTGTGATCCACCATTTGTAGGTAAGATAAGACTTGTCGACAGCGAAAACATCCATGATCTAGTGTTCGAAAAGCGATTTTGAGAGTGCAACAATCTAGACACCTAAACAAAAGTGCTCAACTTGACCGGAAGCGTTCACGAAGCAAAAAAAAAAAAAAAAAGTCAGGCCTGAAAACATGTGTGTGTGTTTTTTTTTCTTTTGATAGGGACGGAAACTCACCCGCATATGGTGAAATGCAATGAAAAATGGAAAACAGACCCAGTCCGGCCACTCGTCCCCAAAAATGGACGTCCGAAACCGGTTTTTGTGCCTTGGTGGCACCGAGTGTCGGCTCAAAGCGGCTCACTTTCGGAAATATGGGTTTTTTTTTTCTGAGACATCATTTGAAAGCGTCGGAAAGTGATTTTTACCTTTTTTCCGGACGGATTTGTTCACAAAGGGTCCATTGTCGGAATATGCCATATTTCTGTTTTCCGACAACCCTTGTAAAACTATTTTTGCCACTTCTGTTTTTTTTTGACAATGTTAGGCTCTCAAGCGAGGTTACCTGTCTGCGCTGAGAAGCCACTTCATTGAAGTCACACACCAGGCAAAATCGATTCAGAGCACTCCTTTTGTTCCTGATTGCAACACGTTCGCAGAACAAGAAAATCAAGAAAGCTGTCTCCAGTAAGTTGCCTGTAGCACGTTCAATGCAATTTTTTTCTCGTGTGGTCACTCGTAGTCAGGCGATTTCATGGGTTTTGGCTTCGAGGCTTGGGTGAAAATGTTCGCGCCTGACAGACTTTACAGATTTTGGCACAAGTTAGCGCATGTTAGGCACCCGAACGGTCAGTTTCGCAAAATCCAAGAAAAAGATGCCCAAATTCTTGTGTCGGAGGGCAGACAAGCGTTCTCGTGCTTCCTTCTTTTCGTCATGCTTCAACAGCCTGAGGGTCAGCGTTTTCTCCAGTGGGAACTTAACTTGTGCCTTGAACTCAAGCATCGAGGACTAAGCAGGGAAGGAATCGATGTTTTGTCATCGTTTGGAAGAGTGATTTCGATCAGGAGTTTTGATCGCCGCCGCAAAATTTGCCTTCAGCAAATCAAGACATCTCTAAGGTTCTTTCCTTCCCCCCTTCGCTACGACTGGATGATCATGAACTGTTCTGAAAAATATGCAATATTTTTGTCTGTTCAAAAATGTTGCCTTGGGTGTAGTTTTTAGTATGTGTAGTTACCAAAAATATGACATGTTTTTCTTATCTGAAATGTTTTCTGCAACCCACAAGTACAATTCCTTTCATTACTTGTACTTTAACTCTTGCAAATCCTCGGTGTGAACAATCACAAAAAACTCGGTTCTCTGCTGATGGGCTGTTTTTTGCTGGTACTCTTTCTCGTTTTTAAGATTGCCCAAAGACGAGGTAGAGAACACACCGCTGCTGGTCTTTTTTTACTATTTCTTCTGGTCTTTCTCACCATTTCTTCTCGTTACACCGGGAGAGACGGTGAAAAAAACACTAAACCACGCTTGCTGGTCGTCTTCGGTTTCATGTCCGTCAAATTAGACAGACAAGCTTCGAAGAAAACACCAACGCACTTACTGGCTGGCTGGAAAGCAATGCCAGGCGGAGTTTACTTGTAAAGTACAATGTTGTAATTTCCTCCTTGCATTGTTGTCTGAACTGATTCCGACATTGAAGTCCTGGATGTGTGTTTTCTTGGGCCATTGGCATGTTCAC
>WBZZ01002687.1:100000-110000 GCA_019918135.1 Paulinella micropora
AATAGTGTATCTCCTGCCAATTGCATAAGCCAAAAGGCCATGTGCATCCAGTCCTCCATTCCATAAGGAAAGTCTCCACACCAATCGGTGGAATAAAGGAAGTGACGGCATAGAACATTACTCTAGGAGCTTTATACCAATCAGCCCATGGAAAGGACCGATGGCCTATGTACTCCCTAATAATAATAATAATAATAATAATAATAATAATAATAATAATAATAATAATAATAATAATAATAATAATAGTAATAATAATAATAATAATAATAATAATAATAATAATAATAATAATAATAAATAATAATAATAGTGTATCTCCTGCCAATTGCTGAGCCAAAAGGCCATGTGCATCCAGTCCTCCATTCCATAAGGAAAGTCTCCACACCAATCGGTGGAATAAAGGAAGTGACGGCATAGAACATTACTCTAGGAGCTTTATACCAATCAGCCCATGGAAAGGACCGATGGCCTATGTACTCCCTAATAATAATAATAATAATAATAATAATAATAATAATAATAATAATAATAGTGCTTCTCTGTCAATGGCTGATGCATTTCTGCACATGCGCCTCCATCGTCTCACCCGTGAGGGGAGTACGAAGAATTGACGATAAGCTCTAATGACACCCCCGCAAGGGCAGTTCCAACACTTCCAGACGGGCCGGTATGTTCAATGAAAATACTGGTCCAGAAATAGACCGGTATGTTCAATGAAAATACTGGTGGCACCGACGGGAATCGAACTGGCGACAGGGCCCAGATGGTAGAACTTGACCACTGGGCTATCACGGTGTCCATAATAATAATAATAATAATAATAGTGCTTCTCTGTCAATGGCTGATGCATTTCTGCACATGCGCCTCCATCGTCTCACCCGTGAGGGGAGTACGAAGAATTGACGATAAGCTCTAATGACACCCCCGCAAGGGCAGTTCCAACACTTCCAGACGGGCCGGTCCAGACGGATCGGTATGTACAATGAAAATACTGGTGGCACCGACGGGAATCGAACTGGCGACAGGGCCCAGATGGTAGAACTTGACCACTGGGCTATCACGGTGTCCATAATAATAATAATAATTAATAATAATAATAATAATAATAATAATAATAATAATAATAATAATAATAGTAATAATAGTGCTTCTCTGTCAATGGCTGATGCAAATCTGCACATGCGCCTCCATCGTCTCACCCGTGAGGGGAGTACGAAGAATTGACGATAGGCTCTAATGACGCCCCCCGCAAGGGCAGTTCCAACACTTCCAGACGGACCGGCATGTTCAATGAAAATACTGGTGGCACCGACGGGAATCGAACTGGCGACAGGGCCCAGATGGTAGAACTTGACCACTGGGCTATCACGGTGTCCATAATAGTAATAATAATAATAATAATAATAAATAATAATAATAATAATAATAATAATAATAATAATAATAGTAATAATAATCATAATCATAACAAACTATTATGCATACATGTACATAAACATAAATAATATAGTTTAGAAATATTATTATTATTAGCATTGTTTATAAAATATTTACTAAGCATTGTGATTTACCAACGTATTTCCCTATAATTTCATTGATATTTCTTTGTTTTATAGGATCATCAAGTCAGGATTTTTCAGACAAGACCGGTAAAGATGTATTTGGACGTTCACGTACAGAGTCTGCTAGTACTGTTGAGGAGCTTCTTCGGGAATTTTCCCAGCATTATAAAGGAGGATTATTCTGGACTACGAATGTCTAGCAATGCTTCAATCAATATGCAGCAGGATCGTCAGACTCTCCTGCATCTGGATATCTTGACTACCGCGTACAATCTAAGCTCTTCAGCGGGCGCAACGTGTATTATGTCGTGATATTCTCGACGAAGAAAGGAAAAGAATTCGCTTCCTCGCCATCATCCAATGTGAAGATTTCTTCCGTGATCAACCCGAATTCCCTTCCTTTGCTTTTCACCCGTCAGAAAGATAGTAAGACGGAAGTCAGGAAGAAATACTGCAAGGGTGCTGAGCGTTCTCTGCCAGACAATATTTATCGGAAGGAAACTGCAAAGGGTGCTACTCGCTACTGGGTGCACATTCGAGGTAATTTTCTCTATTCACAATAATACTGTTTTTTTTAAAATGTAATATATTGTTATAATTTGTAACAAATCAAATATTTAAACACATGCATAATTAAGTTATTTAACTCTTCAATGTGTAGATCTGTCTGTTTGCTTTTCGAAGTTCAAATCATAATGTAGTATTTTGTTATGTGGGTACATGTATAATATATATTGTGTGTATGCATATCTATGTATATTTAGGTCAGTACGTTGGATCTTACAGCACCGTCCATGAGGCAACGACGGCGCGTGACATATGCACTCTACCGTTTCTATCAGATTCTCGAAGCAGCCAAGAAAACGCAGAGTAAGTTGTGGCAGCGCTAGCTCTACCCAGGGAAAGGATAGAGATGACCACAATCCTCTAGCGGATGCTTTCGCAGCTGATGAGTATCAGAACTCCTTTCAAACCCAGATGTGCCTGCAACACCAGCATTTACTGCCTCCAGCAATGCAGAATCTCCTAATACAGACGCATGCAAGCAGTCAAGTACATATGGCATCCAGCACAAGCTCTCATGGTTTATCTTCTGGTGGCGTCGGTTTTAACAGCGCTACCGCTGAAGAAAAAGATGTCCTGCTTGTACAGAATGAATTCACTCAGTGGAAGCAGCGTGCGCAAGATCGTCGCGAGAAACCTTCTGGGCAAGAACTCAACGCGCAAGGTCTGGGCAAAAGAGTAGTCCTACGTCCTGTTAACTTCAAACCCAAGTCTGTTAGACGTGTGGGTAAACGAGCTGGTCTGGACACAAAGTGTTTTCCTCTGTGAATTACCGCACTTTGCAATTTGTTGTTGAATCATGGGGTGACTACAGACCTGATATTCCTTCACAAATCTATCAGTTCCAAAATTTATCAAGGCAGCTCGAGTTCATGAGGAATGGTTAGTGGACGCGGAGGAGCTCCAAGCCGTCGATGTTTCCTGGTCATCATCAAAATCTTCGCGACATGGCAAGAAGAATCAAGTCCAAATCGAGCGTGTGCATGGTGACGATGCTACTGGCTGTAAATCCATCAAGATGAACAACCTGGAGCTTATGAAAGTTTTCCCAGAGCACGGATTTGCGATTAACAAAAATTAATTTCGCACTGAGCTTGTCAGGATTCGTGCTTATGCAAAAGAAAATTCAGAAGATCTGGATTTTTTATGAATGACGACGTCAGAGTGTACACACCAACTATTCGTCTTTCCCGCGTCTTGGAATCTGAAGTTGCTCAGTTGAGATTTCCAGATGGAAGTTTGCATGGTGAATCCAAGAAGTGGTCCAGGGAGTTAGCTTATGCTTTCATCTTCGCCTCAGATGGTGCTGCAATACTTTCTGGTGAATCATCTCCAGTGCAAGATTGTCGTGTCGATAGCAGCGAGGGTGAGCTTGTCCAAGTTGGAGCAGCACAAGAACGTGACATCCACCCAGCAATCGACAAGGTTGTGGACAAGTTTGGACATGGATCTGATGTGGGGTTATCTTCTGAAGATTTTCAGTCTGGAGCACACAAGCACGGACCTCAAGAGCCACGCCAGATTGTGCAAGTTGAAAAGACTGATTTCGTGCGAGTGCCAGATCCTCGCTGTTCGTATGTATTTGCGTGTTCTAACCTAGATGCAAAGTTTTCATCTCTCTGTTTGGCACCAAAAAACAGAACCAGAAAAGTTTTTTTTGCAGGGGTGTTTTTGCGTGCGAAGCAAGGTAGTGACTGCAAATGGGTGGCAAGAGTTGCAGTGACAAAGCCTTTTCAACCTCTGCCTCAGTGTGGAGTTTGCGAGACATCAAAGCATGTGGTGCATCAGCGCTGTGAAGCCGTGATCCTTCGGGAGAAAAACAAGAAAGGCGAAACAGTTCTTCGTACGTTGGGATCTCACACCTCGCATCGCATCGACTGCCACCACCTAAACAGGAACCTCCCAGTGTTAACAATTATTTTTTTGAGGAAGGCTGTTGACTTGCGACTCACGCCAGGGCAAGCAATTCTGCGCTTGGAGTTAGAAAAGAACGCTCCTGCGCTAAGTAGCTCCCTGAAACTTTCAACGCAAAAGCAAAAATTGTTGCGTGAAAGAAATCCTAATGGTAGTGGCATCGAAGGTGTGATCGATATCAACAAGGAAGTCCAGGAAGAATTTGTGTTGAGAAGACCAACTTCATTCATCGAGCCAACAGTAAACAATTTCTTTCTTGTTGTTGTTGTTGTTGTTGTTGTTGTTGTTGTTGTTGTTGTTGTTGTTGATGATGATGATGATGATGATGATGTATGTTTTTGTTTTAAAAACCACTAACGATACATCGCAAAAATTTTATGACTGATTTGATTTTATTGCTTTTACCTATTCTATCTATTCTATCTATTCTATCTATCTAATCTATCTATTCTATCTATTCTATCTATTCTATCTATTCTATCTATTCGATCTATTCTACCTATTCTACCTATTCTACCTATTCTACCTATTCTACCTATTCTACCTATTCTATCTATTCTATCATTTTATCTATTCTATCTATTCTATCTATTGTATCTATTGTATCTATTCTGTCTATTCTATCTATTCTACCTATTCTACCTATTCTACCTATTCTACCTATTCTACCTATTCTACCTATTCTACCTATTCTACCTATTCTATCTATTCCACCTATTCTACCTATTCTACGTATTCTATCTATTCTATCTATTCTATCTATTCTATCTATTCTATCTATTCTATCTATTCTATCTATTCCATCTATTCCATCTATTCTACCTATTCTACCTATTCTACCTATTCTACCTATTCTATCTATTCTACCTATTCTACCTATTCTACCTATTCTACCTATTCTACCTATTCTACCTATTCTATCTATTCTATCTATTCTATCTATTCTATTTATTTCACGTATTCTATCTATTCTATCATTCTATATATTCTATATATTCTATGTATTAGTGATATTGATGCCTTGTTGAGTGTCATATAATTTATGATGTTGATATCTATGTTGATTGTTGAATTTGACATTTGGAATTTGTTCACGCTGCTACGCCTTGGATGCTTGCAATCTGAAGTCTGTGGCGAAGGACTGCGCGGGTGGCAACCGTTGAAGGAGATGGCCCCTTTTACAACCCATGACGCTACTCACAGCCGCGTGCAAGGCTGGAAGAAAATGATAACTATGGGGTACAATTATGTGCTGGGTATTGCTGTTCCACTACTAATAACATATCAAAAGCACGCTGGCACCGATGATTACTTCGTTCATTTTTTTTTACTCTTATCCTTCTTTGTCCCGAACTGCTGGATGGATACTACGCAGTTTCTACTGTAGATTTTTCACTGACTCACAGAGAAAGGCTTGGCAAGCAGCAGTTGGAAAGTTCAGAATGCTGGATGAAGGTTGCAAAGATTGGTGCAAGGCAAGCACAGACGAACTTGTGGAAGCAGGAAAAGATGCGATCGATATGTGGAAAGGTTGCGAATTTCACTACAGCAAGAGCGTAGAAACCGTGCGTGCGAAGCTAGTGGCGCTTGATTCTGCTGAAGAAGACAGTGTGAAGCGAAACTTTGAAAATCCTGCAAGGAAATTGCTTCGCTGCACTAACGACGATTTTCCTGTTCTCTGTTCTAAGATTGAGCAGCACTACGGTGATGTCAAGCTGGTAATGGACTGGCTGAAGTGGTGGACGGCTGATTGTCATGCCAAACTCGCAGTCGAATGCAAATCTTTGTTATCCAAGGTAATTTTATAATAGTCAAGCATAATGTGGTACGTTAACACATAATAATAATAATAATTTAAATAATAATAATCATCATCATAATCATAATCATAATCATAATCATAATCATAATCATAATCATAATCATAATCATAATCATAATCATAATCATAATCATAATAATAGTAATAGTAATAGTAATAGTAATAGTAATAGCAATAGTAATAGCAATAGTAATAGTAATAATAGTAATAGTAACAATAATAACAATAACAATAATAATAATAATAATAATAATAATAATAATAGTGCTTCTCTGTCAATGGCTGATGCATTTCTGCACATGCGCCTCCATCGTCTCACCCGTGAGGGGAGTACGAAGAATTGACGATAAGCTCTAATGACACCCCCGCAAGGGCAGTTCCAACACTTCCAGACGGGCCGGTATGTTCAATGAAAATACTGGTCCAGAATTAGACCGGTATGTTCAATGAAAATACTGGTGGCACCGACGGGAATCGAACTGGCGACAGGGCCCAGATGGTAGAACTTGACCACTGGGCTATCACGGTGTCCATAATAATAATAATAATAATAATAATAATAATAATAATAATAATAATAATAATAATAATAATAAATCCTAATAAATCCTAATAAATCCTAATAAATCCTAATAAATCATAATAAATCATAATAATAATACTATATCTGAGGCGTACTGATGCAGCTAATGGCATATCCTCAACGGACATAAGCCTCCAATACCTTTGTTCGAGGTCCTCCACCCCCCCGTGTCAGTCTCTCGCCTGATGATCGGGGCCACCGATGGAGCTCCTGAGGCAAGACTGCACTAAGCCGAGGTTATTCCGCAGTCCCAGCAACCTCTTGCAAGACGTCACCGAATGTGCAAGTGCATACACCAAGCGCGGTTGCTAGAGCTGCCTCGAAACCCCACCCATAACAATCTGGTGTCTGCTGGGTCCTGGGCTATCAACCAGCATATGCGGAGTTTAAGATCTTTTACGCGCGCAACGACCCTCCTCCCCAGCATCTACCACCAAAGGGTTATGAGTTGGCGTCACAGTTTAACGCCTTGAGGCCATTGGGCTGGAACTCTGTTTAGCAAGTGTGACTAGGTTTTTTCATCGGGATTTCCCTCAAATATGTCACAGTCAACACTCCAAGATAATAATAATAATAATAATAATAATAATAATAATAATAATAATAATAATAATAATAATAATAATAATAATAATAGTGCTTCTCAGTCAATGGCGAATGCATTTCTGCACATGTGCCTCCATCGTCTCACCCGCGAGGGGAGTACGAAGATTTGACGATAGGCTCTACTGACACCCCCGCAAGGCAGCTCCAAGCCTTCCAGACAGACCAATACTTTCAAAGAAAATATCCTTTGAAAATACTGGCCCCGACGGGAGTCGAACTGGCGACAGGTCCCAGATGGTAGACCTTAACCACTGGGCTATCGCGGTGCCACTTAATAATAATAATAATAATAATAATAATAATAATAATAATAATAATGTATCTCCTGCCAATTGCTGAGCCAAAAGGCCATGTGCATCCAGTCCTCCATTCCCTAAGGAAAGTCTCCACACCAATCGGTGGAATAAAGGAAGTGACGGCATAGAACATTACTCTAGGAGCTTTATACCAATCAGCCCATTGAAAAGGACCGATGGCCTATGTACTCCCTAAATAATAATAATGATGATAATAATAATAATAATGATAAGTGTATAAATGTATGTGCAACTTCTCCGCATACGACGTATTTTGGATTTAGACCGGACGAGACCTGCTGCCGACAACAAGCAATATGAACGAGAACTATCACAGCATCACCAACCACCTTGCAGGCCGAACTGGCCTTCAGTTGTGCGATGGCATTCGAGAAGATTACAAGCATGCTAAGCATCTCGAGGAACGCTACAATGCGATCAAAGGAGGTGCACAGAAAAGGAATGCGCGTCAAAAGCGGGCTGCGAGAGAGTTTCGAAGGAAGGAAAAAAAATCGTAATTCTGATTTTGACAGCAGACCACGTGAATTACGCCCTCGTCGACACACTTGATAATTGATGATGGAGTTGTGCACGGGCTTTTGCTAGACATTCATGCATGCATTCATTCATACACAGATACTAACTTACATACTTGCTTACGTACGTACTGACATACATGCATACATACATAACTTGTATTATACTCGCGTCTCCTTCTCGAAAGAGCATAATCAACATCAAATCATTTAAATGCGTGTCGCCTAAGTTACGTACATGTTTCCAATACAGCTCTACGTCGAAAAGCAAGCGTTCTTCAATCAGTAGTATCAAGTGGCAAGTCACTACTACATGTAATATTAAAATAGTGATTGCGTAAAAAATTAAAAGTCGAGTCAGTGTGGAAAAAATTTATTTAACTATTGCGACAGTGCCACCGCGACTTGGACTTTTGCAGTTCAACGGTTAGGTGGAAACTGTGATTTAGGTTAGCTTCGTCCTTGGCGGCCAGGCCACCTTATCAGAATTGCTGTCTATTCATGACGTATATATATATATCAAAATTTCTAAAAATTCTGAACCTGTGAACCTGAAATGTCAACTTGATTTATAATTTTTTGAAAGGGATTATTATTATCATCAGAATAGCTAAAAAATTATGATCAGTAGACCAGAATTGTTGAAAATTTTTCTAGTAATTAGTGTAACAGAATTGCTGAAAATTAGAGACATATGAACCAGAATTGCTGTCAATTCATTACATATGTTTTAAATACGTTGAAATACTATTATTAATACATCAGAATTGCTGTCAATTCATGACCTATGAATAGAATTACTGAAAATCTTGCTGAGTGAAGATTACTGATATTAATAAGTCAGAATTGCTGCACGGTTAATTCCGAGTCATGATATGTGGATCAGAATTGCTGAAAATTTTGACTGAAGATTATAGGTCAGAATTGCTGTCAATTCATGATATGTGGATCAGAATTGCTGAAAATTTTGAGTGAAGATTATAAGTAGGACCGCCGAATATATCGTTCAAACTCAAGTAGGCCGGACCGTGACCACAGGAAATGGCTGGTGTTTGCCTTGGTTGTTCAAGTTTTGGCTCCGCGGCGCGTTCGTGTTTTATATTAATACATGTGGCATGGTACCGGAATCGTCGCTATATGATCGGAATTGCTGAACGCACGGTCATGATGGATATAATAAACTAAGTTGCCAGCAATTCTGATCCACATATCATGACTCTGAATTCAAGTGACAGCAATTCTGAGGCTAAAAATTGTAACTGTCACTTCTAGTAATATTATCGTTACCCAGTTAAGAGTGTTATTAATATTAACTGCCTCTTATTGTGTCTGGACTGACACACTGGCAGGGGTATATTAAAGTAGCACTGGCATATTTATATATTAATACCTATCTGCGCCTACAACAGAGATCAAAATCAGTAACGTTCATACTAAGTGTTAACGATGACTGGACTCGAATAGGTAATACGTAAAAGGTAGCCACCAGTACCAGAAATGTCATAATGACTAGCTGAGTAAATAGTATTAATATTAAGGGCCGCTATGACTAATTACTCTCCCACTTCTTACGAGTCTGATATCGGAAATCTGGCTCTTAATTCATTTGATGGTTGAGTTTGACACTTGAATGTACCCAGTAATGTATAAAAATACAAAATTTTCAGTTTTTTGAAGCTACCGAAGTCAGTTTTCACTCTCTGAAACTCTAAATTAGCTCTTCCTCCTTCTTTCACCTCCTGACAAGGCACTAACGTTTTTATTTCATTCCAGATCATCAATTTTTCATGATAGCCCCTACTGCGGGTAGTAGGGCCAAGGCTGGATGTAATACGTAATAACAATGATTATAATTGTCAGGATGGCGACGAAGACGACGACGATGATGATGGTGACGATGATGATGATGATGAATATAATGATGATGATGATGATGATGATGTTGATGATGGCGACGGTGACGACGAAGGTGCTGAGGAAGCTGACGAGGAAGAGACTGAAGTTGAGGATTCGGGTGCCCCGACCCAAGGGCCTGTCCTTGCAGGGGTTCCTGTCGTTGAATACCCTCCGTAAGTCCTCGCACCCCCTGTGTTCGGCTGTGCGTGTGTGGTTCC
>WBZZ01002687.1:117500-132941 GCA_019918135.1 Paulinella micropora
CTATTCATCTACCTTTCCTCCTGCGACGCATATATGCCCACCATCACCTACATACATACATACATACATACATACATACATAAATACATACATACATACAGATACGTACATACCGCCGCGGAGCAGAAGTTGCGCTGAACTTTCATGGACCTAGACTTACATGAGTGTATGTATCATAGCATGTGTTAGCACTTTAAGTTATACCGCGTCTATTAGCTTGCTTGCGATAGTGTGTATATGTGCGTGCTGTTACTCCCGCAAAGTCTTTAATGCATGTATATATGCATGGTATTTATTCACGTGCATGTAGCATTTGCGTGTTGATGATGATGCCCACGATAATGATCTTGTTGTTGCTCATGGTCGCGATTAATCACGATAATGATGTTCTTGCTGTGTGTGTGTGTGTGTGTGTGTATGTGTGTGTGTATGTGCGTGTGTATGTATGTGCGTGTGTGTGTGCGTGTGGTTCATCAAAGCATTCTCAAGGATACTGCCCAAGGACTGGTAAGTATGCTTTCATATATGTATGCATGTGTGTGTGTTTGTGTGTGTCTCGCTCAGCTACCTTCTGTTCTGTTTTGCATCAAAGCGCTCCACGGAGGCCAAAAGCAATACAGTACAATACAAGGCAATACCATGCAATACAATGCAATACACTACAATACACTACACTACAATACAATACATTACAATACAATACAATACAATACAATACAATACAATACAATGAAATGCAATACAATACAATACAATACAATACGATACAATACAATACAATAATACAATACAATACAATAAAATAAAATAAAATACAATAAAATACAATACAATACAATACAATACAATACAATACAATACAATGCAGTACAATACAATACGATATGATACAATACAAAACAATACAATCATAGTAGAGTAGAGTAGAGTAGAGTATAGAGTAGAGTAGAGTAGAGTAGAGTATAGACTATAGTTATTGAATTTGTTGCAATATTTATATTGATATGTTTAAATATTTATATTGATAATATATTGATATGTTGCAATATTTTGCAATATTTATATTGATATGTTGCAATATTTATATTGATATGGGAAAATATTTATATTAATAATATATTGATATGTTACAATATTTGGCAATAATGTTATTGACATGTTTCAATATTTATATTGATATGTTAAATATTTATATTGATAGTTGCAATAGTTATTGCAGTTCAATACAATACAATGTGCAATACTATCCTTTAGGTTGACCTAGACTAGATGTGCCTTCCGCCATGTCATCGTGCCCGCCTGATAGGGAAAGGAGAAAATACATACATACATACATACATACATACATACAACACACACACACACACACACACATATATATATATATGTACATAGAGAGAGAGAGAGAGAGAGAGAGAGAGAGAGAGAGAGAGAGAGAGAGAGAGAGAGAGACCGAGACAGACATACAGATAGACAGAGAGAGACACACACACAGAGAGACAGGGGGGGTGGGGTGGGGGGAGAGAGAGAGATTGTTCGCCATATATTGGTGTTATGTACTTTGTATGTATACATACATATATACATACATACATACATACATACATACATACATACATAATGCAGCGGCCACTCCTCCTTTACGCGTTTCTTCTCAAGCATGTATATACGTCACATTGTACGTATGTATATCTGTTGTTATGTAGCAGTGCATACACATCGCCGAAGGAGCATCCGCCCTGCTTATGTATGTATGTATGTATGTATGTATGTATGTATGTGTGTGTATGTATGTGTGTATGTATGTATGTATATGTGCGTATAACACAAATGTATGGTCAATAAACATATATACACCCCTCTACTAAGTTAACATAACTCAACACCTAACAGACAGAAGACACTTCCTGTGTTCCCGTAAATGCGAGATTCTTTAATATCAATAATAATCACAACCTTTTTGTCGGTCAAGGTATAAAAGATTAAAAGCTTAGGAAGTTGACTATGTGATGGCAGTAATATAACCGGTATTCACGTTAGTTTGTTAGAGAGAGTGACAGTGACACTAGGTGTGAATTACTGGTCTGGGGTAGCATTGGTGGCACAAATGCTAATTTATTGTAACATCTGCAGTCTTAGTCCCGTTCTACGCTGCCTAATTTTTCAGCTAATTCAGCCGCGCTCGACTAGCATTTTCGTTAACATCACTGTGAGCGCCGGCCCGAGCATTGGAAGAAAACCCTCGCGACTTCTGTAGGCATCACCCCCCGGATAGCCGGTAAAAAGTACCTTTTCCTGGTGACAGGTGCACCAGCTTGTTTTTCAGTATTATTTGTCCGGATTGGACCTGATGCCATTTTATTCCTGGTATGTTGCAGTTTTCCTTTTTTGGCTTCACTGAGCTAATATAACGAGACATCATTCTCATTCTTGAGGACTGTGTTTGGTTGTATTGCCGACTTTTTACTAGCTATCGTTGGGGGCATTACATTTGGAGTCCACATCACTAGTGTGATTTCTTTCTGCTTTGCCACACAGGCAACAGAGTGAATTTTCACTGACCTGTCTCACACGGGGACGTCAGACGAAAACAAATACTCCAACACAGCTCCCTCATAACTCTTTCACAAAACAAATAATTTGATTGGTCTCAAGCAGGTGTCTCGTACCCTCTAGCCCAATCAGTATTTGTGTGCTCACAAGGAGACATCAGATACAAACTCTCTGTCGTTCTTGCTGTTCTCACACAGAGACCAAGAAGAAGGAGGTGGACAGAAGAGTGAAGGAACACACACAAAACACAAACAAGCATAGGGACAGGAGCACAACACTTTACCCTTCTAGTTTGTGCATTTATCTGCATTATCTCACACATACGTCAGAGTGTTTTTGCAAATCTCTGATCGTTTTCTAAACAAAGTAATCTATCACTCAAACGCAGAGTTTAGGGAAGCTACCCCGCTAAGGGTAAAGAATAACAGAAGAAAAGACTTTTAATGACTTTGGGTCACACAAATTTATGATGTTATGACCTTTACAGAATGGTAATACTCATTTGATTCTAGGCATTCCAGACTATGATTCGCGAATACTCTAGAAAGTGTCCTTGTCAGTAATAAAGGTATTAATAACTGTCCGGCCTATGAACCTGCCTATGACTAAGACTATCCAAATTACCGGTAAATTGTCTAGGTGGAGTAACGGGTATTAGTAGTACATTACAACGCTCCCCCTTAGTCGCAAGTCATAGGCTATATTAGTGTGTAAATATGAAAAAATAGTGTTGATCAGTTATGGGTTACCCGAAGGTTAAATATCAACTCCCATTTACATCACATCCTCTATGTATGTATATATGTGTAGTCATGCAGTAACATGTATGAAGTATGTATGTGTTCAAAAATTTGCAAGCGCTTCCCGTAGAGGGTAGCAAAATAAAAAAATAATAATAATAATTAGATTTCCTATTCTAGGACAGAAAGAATGATAGAAAGAATTTAAATTGCTAAGTTAGCCAGGGAAAGCCTCGCGGCTGCCGGCCTCGCGTGGCAGTCGGCTACCCAGCCTCGGCTCGACGGCTCTTGACCCCTGCGCAAAACAGCTGCTGCAACAAGCAACAAACTGCACAAAACACTCAAAGCAAATATAGGTGAGTGGACACGCAAATCCCGAAATTACTTGAGCTTTACCGTAAATTTGTTAAGTAAATACTCGAATTGTTCTTTCGGTAAATATTTTGTCATTACATCACCTATCTGCTTCTTCGTACCTACTTTTACAAACTTAATCTCACCGTCTCTCTGTAGGTGGTGCATAAAGTGTAATTCTAAAGGTAAGTGTTTAGTTCTATTACCTGACATACCCCTCTCTGCCGCTAAGACTGTTTGAGAGTTATCCTCGAATAATTCTATCGGGCTCTTTTGGGCTATGTTTAGTTCTTGTGTAATGTGTTTTAGTGCAAGTCCCTCTCTAATGCACTCAGTTGCTGCAAATATTTCAGCATCATTGGAACTCAGGGCGATGCGACTCTGTCGCTTTGATAACCATGCAACTGGATCGCTGCCCCATAGGATCACGAATCCAGTGCGGGACTTCCCTGTTTTCTTACAAACTTTGTGAGCCGCGTCGGGCCACATGGAAAGTTTTGGATAGGTTTGCCCTTCTTGCTCTGACTTAGGCTCATGGTAAGCTAAACCTCGATAAGAGTTAACTAAATAACGAAAGATTCTGCCTAACATCGCATAAGTTATTCCCTTATCGATAGCTTGCATGACACTTGCCGAATTTAGTGCTTGTTCTATATCGGGTATTGTCATCTTTGCGAGAAATAGCAAACGACCAACTAGACTAGGAATTGAAAATTTTCGCAAGCTAGCTGATTCCGACATCGGTTCCGTGAAATGTTCTTGCGCTGGAGTACTAACGGGTTTAGCAGAATCGTAGCCTACCTCTTTTAGTATCTGCTGCTGATATTTTCGCTGATGCAAAATTATTTTCCCGTTCGATTGCTCTATCTCTATTCCTTTGAATTCACGGGCAATACCGGGTCTTTTGAGCGGAAATGTTTTTCTAATGCGGACGCAAAACGCTCATATGCTTGTTTGTTTGGTGCGGTGAACAACAAGTCATCAACATGAAATATCCCTACTATCGCCTCTCTCAAAGCTTTATCATTTTCTACAAACATACATAAGTCTGAATCTAGCAACCTAAAACCTAGCTCCTCTGACTTGGGTGCTAATATCTCATACCATCTTCTTCCTGCCTGTGGTGCACCATATATTAAAGCACCATCTATACGCCATATCATCCCCTCATGCCCTTCTCTGTCTACACTCTCTGGCGCATATGCATAAACAGGGTCATTCATACGAGCATTTAGGTATGCATTTTTAAAATCTATGCCGTATAGTTTGTGTTTGTGCAAGGCAGCTAGTTTGGCGAGAAATAAAAGTGAATGGTGCGCGGCGCAAGGAACAAAGAGCTGATCTGGGTTATAGCTAACACCGGGTTCTAACATATCTCCCCGTAAAGCTAAACGAGACTTTATGAACTTTTTCCCGTTCTCATCTAACTTTACTTTGTGAACCCATGTCAATCTAACTATCTTACTAACTCCTGCCGTGCTTGCCTCCTTATGGGGTACCCATGTGTATGTGTTAAAGGATTGAAGAGCTTTTAGCTCTGTTTTCATACCCTCTAAAACATCTTTAGCTGTCAAACCTTCCTCTATGACATCTTTGGGTACTCTGATATCTACATACAAATAAAAATCACGAATCTCATCTGCCACCATACGGTCATCGCATAAAAACATATTAGCGGGACTTTGTAACGGGTATTCGGGATCTTTCACGGAGTATTTGAGGATTTCCGAATTCAACATCCGTTCTTCTTCGTCCTCAAACTTAACTATGTGGGTGGGCTGAGGTCTGTCTCTTACTACGAGTCTATCTCTGGGGTCACTCACTCTGCTGACTACCCCTACTCGTACTATGCTCTCCCATCCCTCACCGTACTTTTTCTTCGCCCATCCATCTCCCCATGCACGCGCGGGCACTCTTACTACCTTACCTATTAGCTCTTGAGCCTCTCTCTTTTCTCTCTTGGGCTCATTGCTAGGGGTAAATCTCTCTACTGCCTTGCGCTGCCTTTTACCGGGGATTATGTTACTCTTCGTTACTCTCTGACTCTGCTCCCACGTTAATCCCTTAGATGGTGGTAATTTTTCTTCGTATGCTCTTCTTTCATGTATTTTTAGTGGATCTGTTGGATCTTGTTCATTTGTATGCTCTTGTGGCTTGATCTTGTGCTCTGGGGGTAATTGTTGTGGATAATGTGGCTCTGGACTTGTATGTAGGCGTGTATGTTTGTGATCCAATGTATTCTTCTCCACATGCTCATTTTCATGCTCATTCTCATTCGCATCGATATCAACATTCTCTGTCTCCCCCTCAACTTCATCAAAGTGTGTTGTTGGGTGGTCGTTGTTGACGTTGTGCGGTGACTTAGGTGATTGAGGTGGTGATTGGGGTAGTGATTGGGGTGGTGACGCTTGTGGAGATGTGTGTGGTTGCTCGCTCTCATTCTCATTCTCCCCCTCAGAGTCATCATTATCCCACGACACTAGTTTAGGAGGATGAGCTTGTTTACCGATTTTCTGAATATTAAATCTCACATCTCTCACTTCGGAAATTATCTTCTTACCATCCCATACGCGGTATAGTTCCCGAAATAGATCATATCCTACTAGCATAACCTTTTTCCCTCTGTACTCTCCCTTCCGCACTTTAGTCTTAGGTATATGTAACACACTCATACATCCTATTGGTTTTAAATAGTGTTGGTTTTCTACCTAACAGCTGCTCATAAGGCGAAATTCCTTTGCGTTCCCCGTGAATTGCCGGTAGTATGTTGTGAATGGTTGTTGCTGCGTGTTCTAATTCTGCCCAGAATTGCGGCGGTAATTTAGCGTGATATCTGATTGCTCGTGCAGGCCCCGCCGTAATATCATTCACTTTTTCCGCAATAGGATTCCCGTCTTTATCGTTTGTCGCGGAGGTTTTCCAAATAAAGCGAATATTTTTCTACCACTTAATGACTTCCTCCGGAATATGGAATTCTTGATCTGCGCGAATTTCCTTTACTTTGTTTCCTGTCTGTCTCTCATAAAAGGCTACAGCTTGTTTTAAGCAATCTACAAACTCATTCTTATGGGCTAAATAAAAGTCAAGAATGAACAGTGAGTAGTCGTCGGTGACCAAAAATTTATACCGTTTACCACCTATTCTGCAAAAGGTGGCAAACGTTTAGACTTTTCTATTATGCAAGATTCGCAAAATCTCACATCGCTCTCGTCACCAACTAACTTAATGTTCAAAATTTTTGCCAATAGGCGCATCTTTGTTAACCCATAATGCCCACAGGCATAGTGAAAAAGCTTGATTCCTATCTTTCTAGGTTTGTCTGACTTTCTAGGGTAAGCTTCATATAATACTATATCTACGTGTAATTCTTTCTCTCTTATTTACTTCATGCTTACTTGTCTCGTTTTTGTTCTCATTTGTGGGGCTTCCCTCCCCTTCTACCCCCTTGTTGCGAAAGGATCATATCTTTCGTTGACTTTCAATGGTTCATCATATTCGTCATCCCGTCTATATATCATACTCTTAGTTAATCTTCCCCTTGCTATCTCGTTAATGTGGATGGGGTGTTTGAGTATTACTAACTGTCCGTTTTGGTGGATGACTGATCTGTTGTGTCTGTGGTCCATCTGTCCTGTAGAGACTATGCTAACTGGTAAGGTAGTGTCGAGTAACATCTTCTTTTCTACTGTTCTAGGCCTTCCTTTCCCATCTATCACAGTCAGCCTAGCTCTTCCTGACTTACTCAACTCCCTTTCTCCATTACCTGTCAGTAGTTCTACCGGGTCTATCTCATCGACATCCGTCAATCTGTCTTCTCTGCATGATATGTCTGTGCTTGCTCCACTATCCTGTACTGTCAGGCCCAAGTCGTTGCTCTCCCTCATCCACTCCACTCTCTTCTCTCCCTTCTCTGCTCTGGCCGGTCCGCTGACTAGAAAATGTATTATGTTTGCGTGGTTGTTGCGGAATATTTTGCGAGACTTGTGGACTTGTGGAAATTTTGGTGTCACGTAAAGTTTCAAATTCCCCGAAAACGAGTCTTTGCGTAATTTTATGAGACTTTTCCAATGCCGCAGCTTTAAGACCTCGTTTGTCTGGGTAGTAAGGAGATTTGGGGGGACGCAACACGGGACTTACCGACAAATCCAACTCCGGATAATCTGGGTCTTGTGTGGCGTGATATCCGCAGTACCTCGCATAAGATAATCGTTTCGCGTGATTTGCGTATATTCCTTTTCCTTTTGATTTTTCAACGGAAACATTACACGGTTTTTTGCGTCTGTTTATTCCGGCACATTTTGTGTAAGGCGTGACTCCGTAAGAACTCTCAAGCCTCAAAGGAGTTTCGTTAGGGTTAGGGGTGACTGGGGAACATCGTGGGGTGGCGTATACTAACCGCTCTTCCTTGCCTTCTCCCCGTAGTGAGGAGGGACCTCGTAGGGTGGCCGATACTAACCGCACTTCCCGTCCTTCTCCACTCTCACTATGTCTATTCCCTACCCTAGGTGTAGTCTTTGTATCGTTCAAAAGGGCTTGGGGACTTGTAGATTTGTGATGAGGTGAGCTTGGTTGCTCGTCATCTCTTTCTCTTTCTTCCTCATCATCATCGCTCTTATCATAAGTGTTCCCCATATGGATTAAAGCAACGTTTGTATCAGAGTCACTTTGTTCGTCATCGTTTTTGTCGTTGCCGGTTGTTATCAAAGTGAGTGCTTTCTTTTTCTTATGAAAGGGTTTCTTTTTATTTTGGTAATTGTTCTTTTGTTCGTTCTTTTCTTGTTCCGTGCCTTTGTCTTCCGTTTGATTCCGTTTTAATTTTCCATCTTTGCGGAACTTTTCCGAAATCACCGGACAATATCTCATGGTATGGCCTTTGGCATCACATCCGAAACACGTGACTTTGAGCGTCCAGTTTGGAGCTGTCTTTGGTCCCGGTTTATTGTCTCCCCTTTTCCCTTTATTATCCATCAGGAGATTGGTCTCTTGCCGCTGCTTGCCATCCCGAGATTTCTTGTTGTTGTCTTTGCGAATTTGAGTTTTTCTCTCACGGAAATTGTTATGTCTTTCTTTTTCTTCCCACATTAACCATCTTTCCCTAGATGCTTCGCATAGTTCCGAGAAATTTGGACTTAGTCTGGCCGGGAGATCATAGTGGTCCACCTGAAATTTATTCCCGAAAGCTGGATGGTAGCGCAATTTCTTAAATAACTTTCTCTTTGCTTCCTCATCGGAAAATGGCGCCCCACGTAAACTTTCAAGCTGGATTTTCTTTGCGAGAAATTCATTTAGCCAGTCTACATACCTCTGACCTGCCCTTGGTCTCGTTCTCTCAAACTCTTCCTCTAACATGTACCTACCTGCTCCGGAAATGCCTCCCCATTGATCTCTTACTACTATCAACTCTTCAATGGGTCCTTTCGTCTTCTGTGTTCGCAGGAAATTAGATACATTGTCTTTGGAAAAAGCCACAGACAGACATAACTGCAAAGTTTTCATCCTTTCATAATATTTCTTCTCTTTGCGGATAGCTCTCTTTCTTCTTGTGTGTTGTTTCATACTTTGTCTTTTCTTTTTCCTCGCTTCTTTCTCTTTCCACTCTCTCTTTTGTTCTGCTGTCATTTTATCCCAACCTTCTGGCTGTTTGATATCTTCTTTCTTTGTCTGGGGTCTCTGTCTTCCTCTCTGAGAGGTGTCTGACTCTTCATCTTCGTCACTATCACTTATGGGCGTGTCGGGCTCTTCTAAGTCTTCTGCAGTCTTAGCCCTTGCTTCGTCGTAAGGAAAATCCCTTTTGGCTTTAGCTGGGTCGGCTAATGCCACAGATACCATCTCTGCCACGTGGACAGATATCCCCTGCATGTGCTTCTGAAACTTGCTTGACCAAGGCCAAAAGCTTTGGTCGTTGCCCTCGAATATGGGCACTTGACTCAATACGTGCTTTGGCACGCTTCCCTTTTTGACAAGGCTCATAACCAAAGTAATCTATCACTCAAACGCAGAGTTTAGGGAAGCTACCCCGCTAAGGGTAAAGAATAACAGAAGAAAAGACTTTTAATGACTTTGGGTCACACAAATTTATGATGTTGTGACCTTTACAGAATGGTAATACTCATTTGATTCTAGGCATTCCAGACTATGATTCGCGAATACTCTAGAAAGTGTCCTTGTCAGTAATAAAGGTATTAATAACTGTCCGGCCTATGAACCTGCCTATGACTAAGACTATCCAAATTACCGGTAAATTGTCTAGGTGGAGTAACGGGTATTAGTAGTACATTACAACGCTAAAGGTATACGTAGGTCTGAGAACCTATCCGACCGACTGTCGACTTCTCAAGGAGAGCTTTTCTAGCTTCTCTATTACTATCTGTGTGTAGGTCCAAGTGCCTCATACTAGATACAATATAGAAAAGAAGGAGGAGAAAGTAATCTGAGTAAGGAGAACAAGAAATCGAAGAAAGTCTCAAAGACTATTTTTCTCAAACAAAAACAAACATACAAACAGTGTTTCATAGAGGACAGGGAATCTCACTCTACCATCTCTATTAGTTTCTCTCTTCACTAGTCAATCGACTGAAGGAGGAACAGAACACAAACGAACAAAAACCAAACATAGGAGCTGACACTGTCATCCTGTTAATTACTACTACGACATCATGTCGACAGAGACCGCCGAAGTGAGTGAATTCTCGGAGGCAGATCAAAGAAGAGAAGAAGAAGAAGCAGGAGGAGGAGGAGGAAGAGGACTGAATGAAGGAGGAGGAGGAGGAGATGAAGGAGTAGGAGGAGGAGTAGAAGAGGGCTGGGATGATGAAGGAAGATATGGAGGAGACGAAGATGAAGGAGGAGCATATGGTAATCCCTTACCACCTGCCTACACGGGAGGAGGAGGACGAAAAATGATCGACTTGATTCATAGTGATGGAGAGGAGATCGCAGTGGAGGAACAACAGTGGGTGCAAGACCACTATGACCTCACTAAAAAAGAGTTTGATAACAAGATGGGGGTAGAGAAGGATACCTATGTGTGGATCCCTCAGGATCAAAGAAGAGAGAAAAGTCGTGCTAAAAAGGATGTCTATATCCTATTATCAAACACAGCACAGCTCCTCGGCAAACTGGTCTCTGATCCAGAAAAGAGAAAGAAGATACAGCATATCAAGTTTGGGGACACACACACCCACCTTGAATTACTCGATGCTATCTTTGGGTATACACTCAAACCCTGATTTGGGAACGTTCATACGGCCCACGATGTGAGGGTTACCTCCAGTACACAAACCCAAGAGCAATGGCCAGATTCCTTGCGACTGGTCAGGAGGCAGTCGATGTAACAAAAATGAAGACCAATCTGGGTTCGAAAAACTCGAGTGGCATATTTCATTTTTTTACGATGGAAATGAAGGCCTTGGAAGAGGGGAAGGCAGAGATGGGAAAAAGCATTAAGGCAGCAGGAGAAACTCATCCTGTGATTGATGAGTTAGAGAAGACCGACAGCGTTCTGACCAAGATCAGACTGTTGATGGGCGCGTTACTGCATAAGGAGGCATGGAAGAGATGGATTCCTACCAAGGATCACTCTGTCCTTAAATCACTTAGTAACGCACCACCGGTCGCCAATAAAGCAGGTGTTGACCAATATGTGGAGAAATATAATTTTCTCAGATCTGCTTCTGAATTGGTGGCCTTTATCACTCATGCTCAAAAGCTGGTTATATCTGAGAAGAAGAAGGCGAAAGAGAAGGCGGAGTTCGAGAAGACGATGAGACTGGAAAGAATGAAAGCAAAAGTAAGTGGTGCAAAGGCACACCCTCCGACATATTTGAACCCACCAGCTCCTGCCCCACCAGCCCCTGCACCCCCGGGCTCAACTACGGTGGTGGTCACAAACACGGAGAAGAAGGACAGACAGAACATCATAAATTCCTTCAAGGGGAAGAAAGGAGGAGTGGCAAGTCTCATGCTATATGCCAAGACGAGCTCAGACAAAGACTCTGATGCTTCGCTTTTGAGCAAGCTCAAAGAGATCAATGCCTGCATGAAGGCTTTTCCTTGCGACGAAACGCAGGAATACGAGGCCCTTGTTACTGTTTTTGACCAATCTCTAGTCTCGGAGGGATTCGATCTGACACAGTACAAGGTTTTGAGAAGAAGGAGGAGATTAAGAGAAACAATGCAACAGGCCTAGATGCTCAGTGTGAACTGGCGGTGGCCACACTCATTTCATATTTTCAATCTCATGGATACCAGCATCTCTGCACTGGTGCTCTCATAGGATTTGAAATCTTTGAGACAGTGGCGATGAGTTTGAGGAGTGCTGTTGGCTTGGCGGCGACCCTTACGGAGGTAGTTTCCTCCTATGGGCTATTCTATGGCCGCAAGTCGATCATCCTCTATTTCTTTTCGGCGTTACACACAGTTAACCCGAGTAAGCTTACTCAGCTCATACAACAATGCTCGACGTTTAGCTCAGTCAAGTCCAAGAACTTCCTAGAGACACACGTGTTCGAACATACGGTTCAAAGCGTTGCTCCGTCAGCACTGTTTCAAGAAGTGATGAGTGCATGCTCAAACATGGACTCGCTCACGGAGGCACATACGGCACAGGCAGGCGGTGTACCTGTTGGCGCACAAGCCACGTACACAAACAGAGTTGCCGGTGGAAGAGACAGAGAGAGCCAGACCTGAAGACCGCATGTTGGAGGTGGTTCGCGGGCTTGCAGTCTAAGGCACAGATGGAGAACAGAGACTGCTCTTTCAACCATGATAGGCAGAACCCAACAGCAAGGGAAAATTTTCTGAGCAGGACGGAAGGCAAGGAACCGGGCCTTTTCAATATGCTTCATATTGCCGCTGTGAACGAAGGTTGGTATGCCAATATGTGTGATGATGAGGAGTTACGACAGGCGATCATTGCCTATGTGGAGAGGATGAAGGAGAAGAAGGAGGAAAGGGAGAGACAAAAGAACCTAAAGGCCTCTCAAAGAGGACGAGGAGGAGGAGCAGGAGCAGGAGGACGAGGAGGAGGAGGACGAGGAGGAGGAGGAGGAGGACGAGGAGGAGGAACATGGAGAGGAGCCTCGAGGTGGCAGGGAACCCCTCAGAGAGGAAGAGGAGGAGGTCGGGGATATACCCCTTATGGAGGGAGAGCTGTTCGAGCTCCAGCCCCCCCACCCAGAGGAGGAGGAGGCTCATGGGCAAGCTCCAACCCGAATTTCGGTCGAGCTCAGGCCTACAAAACTGCCTCGGAGACCGATACCCACCCGGACACTACTCAAGGTAATCGTTTCGAGGTGGTGGAATGACTGGAGGGGGAAGAAAAGAGGAAGGAGAAGACCGTGAAGTTTAACCCTAAAATCACAGTGCTTTCTAATGCTGTTGTGCAGACTGGGCCAACGCTTCCTCAATCTGAATACAAAGATGTGGGTACACAGAGACTGCAGCCCCAAGGTAGTCTCATACCCTTTCATACATCACGGTTACCAATGATAACTGATGCAAATAGGAAGGCGAGACTTGCGATGGAGGCGAGGAGGCCAATGGCAGACGTATCGCCTCGGCCAAGCAAACAACCACGAACAGACTCAATGTCTACGGTCGCGGCGGGTGGCGAGCAAAAAGACAATGTGTGTACTCAAGTACCACAAGACAATGTCGCTCAAATAGTAAACGCACCAGTACCGCAGAATAATAAAAATGTTAATGAGGTGAAGCAGGAGGAGAAGAAGGAGGAGTTGAAAAACTTAGAGACAAGACTCCAAAATTTGGAACGTAAAGTTCTTGTTCTCGCAGCCAATATACACAGGTCCGATGCTCTGTGTTATACGGAACTTTATTGTGAAACATTGAAGACAATATTAAAAGTTGGTAATGATACGATGGCAAATATTAATATTGTTGGCCGGAAGTTTTTAAATCGATACCGGGACTGGGTGGACGGAAATATGAAAAAGTCAACGGGCACTCTCAAAGGAGTGAGTAGCCGGACGATCATCACGGGAATCATCACACTGACCTTTAAATTAAAATCCGCACGAGTATACCGCATGGGCCTTTATGTCGTCCCCGGTTACCACGGGTTAATATTACTATCGTATGACCAATTGGCTACGATGGGGGCTGTGATTGATTGCGCCGCACGGCGAGTGATATATGGAGTAAAAAGAGGAGAAGAGAACGATATTGATCCCTTCAACGCTACTGACTCTTATGAGGCTTATGAGCTGAGTCTAGCGACGGATCACAAAAAGATGGCCATCGCACATGAGGCACTTGAGGTGTACGTTCACCCCCATGTCGTAAGACCGGATGAACTGTCCTGGACCGACAATTGGGAATCCCAAGTGTGCACTGTCACAGTTCCGACATGCCATCGGGACAAAAAGTCTATTGATGACTTAATCGAGAAGCGAAAGGAGGAGATTATATGTGTCGCACAAAGAAGCCCGTCGTTGGCGAGATTCGCGGAAGGAGTAGGAACAGATGTCCATATTACTAACGGATACTGTTTCCATGCGAAAGTAGGAGAAGAAAAAAGGGAGGCGTTTGTACCAAGGAGAACGGGGCGAATCCCGGATACTCCCCAGAAACTATTAATTTTTTTTTTACTGATTTCTGGGGTGACGAGCCCACGTGGCCGCGTTCACTGTCTGAAGTGAAGAAATGCTTACGGACTTTATTCGAAAATAATAAGCCGTATACTATTATCCTGCCATATAATGAGAAGTCGATATGGGCGCAGGAAATAAGGGACCGGCTTATTGATCTTCCTATACCGGTACCCTCTCGCAAGCAACAGCTAGTGGTGGCTTGTCGTATGGGAACTCGTGAGCAGAGCAGTGCATACAAGCGGAAGCTCAGAGACCTCGACAAGTTGAAATTGATACCGCAAGCATTCACATGCTTTGATGGTTTTTACACCCGTAAAGCTCCTTTGCAATACGCGAGACTCATTGACATGCTGGTGGAGCTCGGTAAAGATGATGAGCCGGACACGGTCACGTATGAAAGACGGGCCTAGATGATGTCTCGGAAGAGGACTTAGGCTTGGAGAGGACAGAGAACCCCTCAAGCAACATAAGCAGATGTCTGATGAAGATTTTCAAGCGGCGGCGCGGAAAATATTGGAAGAAGGAGTAGGCACGGAGAAGGAGAAGGAGCTTTTAAAAGCCAAATTAGAGGCGAACAAGGAAATTTTTGACCCTCCACATGCAGGTGGTGTCAAGCCTGAAGATTTCACTGCGGTTATTTACAAAATACCGGGTGCGGAGCCGTCACCGGCACCACGAAGGGCGAATTTGAGTATACATGAGGCGAAGATAGCGGAGGAGCTAGCAAGACAGCTGCTCAATGAGGACTTTATTGAGAGATCAACATCTCCAATAGTCTCACAACCGAGAATAGTGCCGAAGCCAGGAGGAGAATGGCGCCTGACAGTTAACTATGCTCGTGTTAACAAGGTGCTGGAGGAAGAGAGAAATCCTCTCCCGACATTAAAAGAAGGAAGGAGAGTACTGCGGAATGCAAAATTCTATTCGGTCATTGACCTTAAGAATGGCTTCTGGCAGATACCACTGGAGGAAAAGTCCAGATGGCTGACGGCGTTTGTGGTGGGTATGGAAATATACCAATGGAAAGTGCTTCCGATGGGCCTCAAAGCAAGCCCCAGGACTTTTCCAGAAGGCGATGCAGAAGATGTTGAGCAGTCAGTACGATGATTTGTCTGACGGTGGCTTTATGAGAAGGCGGGGACAGCAGGCGGAAGAATATGCATTTTGCTATATCGATGACATTA
>WBZZ01002688.1:10000-17500 GCA_019918135.1 Paulinella micropora
TCTATCTATCTATCTATCTACCTACCTACCTACCTACCCTACCTACCCTACCCTACCTACCTACCTACCCTACCCTACCTACCTACCTACCTACCTACTTGTCTATCTATTTAGAGATGGTATCAACACTGCAAGTTGCTAATCAGTCGGGCCTGGTCAAAAAGAACTCATGGGTCCGCCTTAAGCGGTCTCCCTCTCTCTCTCTCTCTCACTCTCTCTCTCTCTCTCGGCCTGGTCAAAAAGAACTCATGGGTCCGCCTTAAACGGTCTCACTCTCTCTCTCTCTCTCTCTCTCTCTCTCTCTCTCTAAATAGGTAGACAAGTAGGTAGGTAGGTAGGTAGGTAGGGTAGGTAGGTAGGTAGGGTAGGTAGGTAGGTAGGTAGGTAACACTGCAAGTTGCTAATCAGTCGGGCCTGTTCAAAAAGAACTCATGGGTCCGCCTTAAACGGTCTCACTCTCTCTCTCTCTCTCTCTCTCTCTCTCTCTCTCTTATTATTATTATTATTATTATTATTATTATTATTATTATTATTATTATTATTATTATTATTATTATCATTATTATTATTATTATATTATTATTATTATTATTATTATTATTATTATTATTATTATTATTATTATTATTATTATTATTTGGACACCGTGATAGCCCAGTGGTCAAGTTCTACCATCTGGGCCTGTCGCCAGTTCGATTCCCGTCGGTGCCACCAGTATCTTCATTGAACATACCGGTCCGTCTGGAAGTGTTGGAACTGCCCGTGCGGGGGTGTCATTAGAGCCTATCGTCAATTCTTCGTACTCCCCTCACGGGTGAGACGATGGAGGCGCATGTGCAGATTTGCATCAGCCATTGACAGAGAAGCACTATTATTATTATTATTATTATTGTTATTATTATTATTATTATTATTATTATTGTTATTATTATTATTATTGTTATTATTATTATTATTATTATTATTATTATTATTATTATTATTATTATCCCTGAAAGGTGTTGGTGAAGGGGGTGGGGGGTTTGGGGGAAGGGGGAAAATGAAAATGGTCTACCCCCCCCCACCCACACCATTTCTGCACCCCTGTCGGAATAAATCATGCTTTTTGGGAACCAGGAGGAGTTGGGAGCTCGTATTTGCAGGGTGGCTAGCCCCAGACTTGATCTTGATGCTGATATGATTTTTTTGGAATTCACGCAAATATTTGCGTTAGAGTGTCCTGAATGCCAAAATTCCTTGTTTTTTTGCCTTTTTTTGCACCCCTCATCGGAATAAATCATGGTTTGTGGGAACCAGGAGGAGTTGGGAGCTCATATTGGCAGGGTGGTTGGCCCCAGACTCGATCTTGATGCTGATATATTTTTTTGGAATTCACGCAAATATTTGCGTTACGGAAGTGTCCTGAATGCCAAAATTCCTTGTTTTTTGGCAGTACTTGCCGGTGCCTCCGGCAATAGAACGCACCCTGTCGACGGAGCAGGGGAGGTCCGGGGGGCCCTACCCCCCGGAACCCCAGCCCTGTGATTGTACGTACCCGTTCTGGTCGCGGGTGGCACCCACACCTGAAAATTGAGGTTGTTTTGCCACCAGGCGCCCTTTGCGGCACCTCCGGCGATTCAACGTACCCTATCGAAGGGAAAGGGGGGGGCCCTGCGATTGTACGTACCCGTTCTGGTCGCGGGTGGCACCCACACCTAACAATTGAGGTTTTTTGCCACCAGGCGCCCTTTGCGGCACCTCCGGCAATTCAACGTACTCTGTCGAAGGGAAAGGGGGCGGGAGGGGGGGGGGGGGGGGTCCGGGGGGCCCTCCAAAAAGTGATAAGAAGTGGGGCTGGCGGGGTTTGGTGTGCTTCGCGCACCGGTAAACCATCTCTTCAGGTGTTGGCGCAGCCCCTAGTTTTTATTATTATTATTATTATTATTATTATTATTATTGTTATTATTATTATTATTATTATTATTATTGGACACCGTGATGGCCCAGTGGTCAAGTTCTACCATCTGGGCCCTGTCGCCAGTTCGATTCCCGTCGGTGCCACCAGTATTTTCATTGAACATACCGATCCGTCTGGACCAGTATTTTCATTGAACATACCGGCCCGTCTGGAAGTGTTGGAACTGCCCTTGCGGGGGTGTCATTAGAGCTTATCGTCAATTCTTCGTACTCCCCTCACGGGTGAGACGATGGAGGCGCATGTGCAGAAATGCATCAGCCATTGACAGAGAAGCACTATTATTATTATTATTATTATTTACTATATCTGAGGCGTACTGATGCAGCTAATGGCATATCCTCAACGGACATAAGCCTCCAATACCCTTGTTCGAGGTCCTCCACCCCCCCGTGTCAGTCTCTCGCCTGATGATCGGGGCCACCGATGGAGCTCCTGAGAGCAAGACTGCACTAAGCCGAGGTTATTCCGCAGTCCCAGCAACCTCTTGCAAGACGTCACCGAATGTGCAAGTGCATACACCAAGCGCAGTTGCTAGAGCTGCCTCGAAACCCCACCCATAACAATCTGGTGTCTGCTGGGTCCTGGGCTATCAACCAGCATATGCGGAGTTTAAGATCTTTTACGCGCGCAACGACCCTCCTCCCCAGCATCTACCACCAAAGGGTTATGAGTTGGCGTCACAGTTTAACGCCTTGAGGCCATGGGGCTGGAACTCTGTTTAGCAAGTGTGACTAGGTTTTTTCATCGGGATTTCCCTCAAATATGTCACAGTCAACACTCCAAGGCAGATTTACTATATCTGAGGCGTACTGATGCAGCTAATGGCATATCCTCAACGGACATAAGCCTCCAATACCCTTGTTCGAGGTCCTCCACCCCCCCGTGTCAGTCTCTCGCCTGATGATCGGGGCCACCGATGGAGCTCCTGAGGGCAAGACTGCACTAAGCCGAGGTTATTCCGCAGTCCCAGCAACCTCTTGCAAGACGTCACCGAATGTGCAAGTGCATACACCAAGCGCGGTTGCTAGAGCTGCCTCGAAACCCCACCCATAACAATCTGGTGTCTGCTGGGTCCTGGGCTATCAACCAGCATATGCGGAGTTTAAGATCTTTTACGCGCGCAACGACCCTCCTCCCCAGCATCTACCACCAAAGGGTTATGAGTTGGCGTCACAGTTTAACGCCTTGAGGCCATTGGGCTGTATTATTATTATTATTATTATTATTATTATTATTATTATTATTATTGGACACCGTGATAGCCCAGTGGTCAAGTTCTACCATCTGGGCCCTGTCGCCAGTTCGATTCCCGTCGGTGCCACCAGTATTTTCATTGAACATACCGGTCCGTCTGGAAGTGTTGGAACTGCCCGTGCGGGGGTGTCATTAGAGCCTATCGTCAATTCTTCGTACTCCCCACGGGTGAGACGATGGAGGCGCATGTGCAGATTTGCATCAGCCATTGACAGAGAAGCACTATTATTATTATTATTATTATTATTATTATTATTATTATTATTATTATTATTATTGTTATTATTATTATTATTGTTATTATTATTATTATTATTATTATTATTATTATTATTATTATCCCTGAAAGGTGTTGGTGAAGGGGGTGGGGGGTTTGGGGGAAGGGGGAAAATGAAAATGGTCTACCCCCCCCCCCCACACCATTTCTGCACCCCTGTCGGAATAAATCATGCTTTTTGGGAACCAGGAGGAGTTGGGAGCTCGTATTTGCAGGGTGGCTAGCCCCAGACTTGATCTTGATGCTGATATGATTTTTTTGGAATTCACGCAAATATTTGCGTTAGAGTGTCCTGAATGCCAAAATTCCTTGTTTTTTTGCCTTTTTTTGCACCCCTCATCGGAATAAATCATGGTTTGTGGGAACCAGGAGGAGTTGGGAGCTCATATTGGCAGGGTGGTTGGCCCCAGACTCGATCTTGATGCTGATATATTTTTTTGGAATTCACGCAAATATTTGCGTTACGGAAGTGTCCTGAATGCCAAAATTCCTTGTTTTTTGGCAGTACTTGCCGGTGCCTCCGGCAATAGAACGCACCCTGTCGACGGAGCAGGGGAGGTCCGGGGGGCCCTACCCCCGGAACCCCAGCCCTGTGATTGTACGTACCCGTTCTGGTCGCGGGTGGCACCCACACCTGAAAATTGAGGTTGTTTTGCCACCAGGCGCCCTTTGCGGCACCTCCGGCGATTCAACGTACCCTATCGAAGGGAAAGGGGGGGGCCCTGCGATTGTACGTACCCGTTCTGGTCGCGGGTGGCACCCACACCTAACAATTGAGGTTTTTTGCCACCAGGCGCCCTTTGCGGCACCTCCGGCAATTCAACGTACTCTGTCGAAGGGAAAGGGGGCGGGAGGGGGGGGGGGGGGGTCCGGGGGGCCCTCCAAAAAGTGATAAGAAGTGGGGCTGGCGGGGTTTGGTGTGCTTCGCGCACCGGTAAACCATCTCTTCAGGTGTTGGCGCAGCCCCTAGTTTTTATTATTATTATTATTATTATTATTATTATTATTGTTATTATTATTATTATTATTATTATTATTGGACACCGTGATGGCCCAGTGGTCAAGTTCTACCATCTGGGCCCTGTCGCCAGTTCGATTCCCGTCGGTGCCACCAGTATTTTCATTGAACATACCGATCCGTCTGGACCAGTATTTTCATTGAACATACCGGCCCGTCTGGAAGTGTTGGAACTGCCCTTGCGGGGGTGTCATTAGAGCTTATCGTCAATTCTTCGTACTCCCCTCACGGGTGAGACGATGGAGGCGCATGTGCAGAAATGCATCAGCCATTGACAGAGAAGCACTATTATTATTATTATTATTATTTACTATATCTGAGGCGTACTGATGCAGCTAATGGCATATCCTCAACGGACATAAGCCTCCAATACCCTTGTTCGAGGTCCTCCACCCCCCCGTGTCAGTCTCTCGCCTGATGATCGGGGCCACCGATGGAGCTCCTGAGAGCAAGACTGCACTAAGCCGAGGTTATTCCGCAGTCCCAGCAACCTCTTGCAAGACGTCACCGAATGTGCAAGTGCATACACCAAGCGCAGTTGCTAGAGCTGCCTCGAAACCCCACCCATAACAATCTGGTGTCTGCTGGGTCCTGGGCTATCAACCAGCATATGCGGAGTTTAAGATCTTTTACGCGCGCAACGACCCTCCTCCCCAGCATCTACCACCAAAGGGTTATGAGTTGGCGTCACAGTTTAACGCCTTGAGGCCATGGGGCTGGAACTCTGTTTAGCAAGTGTGACTAGGTTTTTTCATCGGGATTTCCCTCAAATATGTCACAGTCAACACTCCAAGGCAGATTTACTATATCTGAGGCGTACTGATGCAGCTAATGGCATATCCTCAACGGACATAAGCCTCCAATACCCTTGTTCGAGGTCCTCCACCCCCCCGTGTCAGTCTCTCGCCTGATGATCGGGGCCACCGATGGAGCTCCTGAGGGCAAGACTGCACTAAGCCGAGGTTATTCCGCAGTCCCAGCAACCTCTTGCAAGACGTCACCGAATGTGCAAGTGCATACACCAAGCGCGGTTGCTAGAGCTGCCTCGAAACCCCACCCATAACAATCTGGTGTCTGCTGGGTCCTGGGCTATCAACCAGCATATGCGGAGTTTAAGATCTTTTACGCGCGCAACGACCCTCCTCCCCAGCATCTACCACCAAAGGGTTATGAGTTGGCGTCACAGTTTAACGCCTTGAGGCCATTGGGCTGTATTATTATTATTATTATTATTATTATTATTATTATTATTATTATTATTGGACACCGTGATAGCCCAGTGGTCAAGTTCTACCATCTGGGCCCTGTCGCCAGTTCGATTCCCGTCGGTGCCACCAGTATTTTCATTGAACATACCGGTCCGTCTGGAAGTGTTGGAACTGCCCGTGCGGGGGTGTCATTAGAGCCTATCGTCAATTCTTCGTACTCCCCACGGGTGAGACGATGGAGGCGCATGTGCAGATTTGCATCAGCCATTGACAGACTATTATTATTATTATTATTATTATTATTATTATTATTATTATTATTATTATTATTATTATTATTATTATTATTATCCCTGAAAGGAGTTGGAGAAGGGGGTGGGGTTGGGGGAAGGGGGAAAATGAAAATTGTGTACCCCCACCCCCCCCCCCTCCCACATTTCCGCACCCCTGTCGGAATAAATCATGGTTTGTGGGAACGAGGAGGAGTTCGGAGCTTATATTTGCAGGGTGGCTAGCCCCAGGTTTGATGTTGATGCTGATATGATTTTTTTGGAATTCACGCAAATATTTGCGTTAGGGGAGTGTCCTGAATGCCAAAATTCCTTCTTTTTTTTCGCACCCCTGTCCCTGTAAATCATGGTTTGTGTGAACCAAGGAGGAGTTGGGAGCTCATATTGGCAGGGTGTCTAGCACCAGACTCGATGTTGATGCTCATATAATTTTTTTGGAATTCGCGCAAATATTTGCGTTAGGGGAGTGTCTGAATGCGAAAATTCCTTTTTTTAAAGCCTATTTTCTGCTCTCCCATCGGAATAAATCACGGTTTGTGGGAACCAGGAGGAGTTGGGAGCTCATATTGGCAGGGTGGTTAGCAGCAGACTCGATCTTGATGCTGGTATAATTTTTTTGGAATTCATGCAAATATTTGCGTTAGGGAGTGTCCTGAATTCCAAATTTCCTTGTTTTTAGCAGTACTTGCCGGTGCCTCCGGCAGTTGAACGTACCCTGTCGACGGGGCAGGGGGGGTCCGGGGGGCCCTCCCCCCGGGAACCCCAGCCCGGCGATTGTACGTACCCGTTTTGGTCGCGGGTGGCACCCACACCAGAAAATTGAGGTCTTGTCCCACCAGCCGCCCTCCGGCAATTGAACGTACCCTGTCGACGGGAAAGCGGGGGGCTCCGGGGGGCCCTTCCCCCGGGAACCCCAGCCCGGCGATTGTGCGTACCAGTTTTGGTTGCGGGTGGCACCCACACCAGAAAATTGAGGTCTTGTGCCACCAGCCTCCGTTTGCGCACATCGGAGGGAGTTAGCGGCTGATATTTGGTGTATCTGACACTTTTTGATGAGCTCTCTTCAAAAATATAAAAATTGTGGCGCCGGGTGGCCTACACACTGGAAAATTGATGTTTTTGCGCCACCAGGCGCCGTTTGTGCACACCTGAGTGAGTTTGAGGCTGATGTTTGGTGTACCCGACACCTCTAGATGCGCTCTCTTCGGAGATAAAAAATTTTGGTGGCGGTTGGCACAAACACCAGAGATTTTAGGTTTTTGTGTCACCAGAGCTTACGCTTGCGTTCTGCTGGTATTTCCGGCAATTGAACGTACCCTGTCGACGGGGAAGGGGGGGGGGGGGGGGGGGGGGGTCCGGGGAGGCCTCCCCCCGGGAACCCCAGCCCGGGGGGGGGGGGGGGGGGGGGGGGGGGGGGGGGGGGGGGGGGGTGCGTTTCGAAACGCACCGAAAACCATCCTTCAGGTGTTGGCGCAGCCCCTAGTTATTATTATTAT
>WBZZ01002688.1:32500-35000 GCA_019918135.1 Paulinella micropora
GAAGGAAGGAAGGAAGAAAGGAAGGAAGGAAGGAATGAAGGAAGGACATAGAAGGAATGAAGGAATGAAGGAAGGAAGGAAGGAAGAAAGGACATGGAAGGAATGAAGGAAGGAAGGAAGAAAGAAAGAAAGAAAGCAAGGAAGGAAGGAAAGAAGGAAGGACAAGGAAGGAATGAAGGAAGTGTTTAAGAAACGAAGGAAGGAAGGAAGGAAGAAAAAAAACAAAAAGAAGAAAAAAAGTAAGGAAGAAAGAAAGCAAGGAAGAAGAGGTGTGTATGTACGCATGCATGCGTGCATATGTATGTATGTATGTATGTATACTAGGGAGTAAAAAAAGCAGCAACTTTGCCACCGCGTTTGACAGCAACCGCAACGAACTGGGTATTACCTCAAAATAATAATAATAATAGTGCTTCTCTGTCAATGGCTAATGCAAATCTGCACATGCGCCTCCATCAATAATAATAATAATAGTAGTAGTAGTAGTAGTAGTAGTAGTAGTAGTAGTAGTAGTAGTAGTAGTAATAGTAATAATAATTGTATGTATGTATGTATCGTCTGCCAATTGCTGAGCCAAAAGGCCATGTGCATCCAGTCCTCCATTCCATAAGGAAAGTCTCCACACCAATCGGTGGAATAAAGGAAGTGACGGCATAGAACATTACTCTAGGAGCTTTATACCAATCAGCCCATGGAAAGGGACCGATGGCCTATGTACTCCCTAAATAATAATAGTAATAATAATAATAATAGTAATAATAATAGTAATAATAATAGTAATAATAGTGCTTCTCTGTCAATGGCTGATGCATTTCTGCACATGCGCCTCCATCGTCTCACCCGTGAGGGCAGTACGAAGAATTGACGATAAGCTCTAATGACACCCCCGCAAGGGCAGTTCCAACACTTCCAGACGGGCCGGTATGTTCAATGAAAATACTGGTCCAGACGGATCGGTATGTTCAATG
The DNA here is from genome assembly GCA_019918135.1 of Paulinella micropora. NCBI lineage: Eukaryota > Cercozoa > Imbricatea > Euglyphida > Paulinellidae > Paulinella > Paulinella micropora. The sequence continues at coordinate 33,469 of WBZZ01002688.1, forward strand.
AAAATACTGGTGGCACCGACGGGAATCGAACTGGCGACAGGGCCCAGATGGTAGAACTTGACCACTGGGCTATCACGGTGTCCAAATAGTAATAATAATAATAATAATAATAATAATAATAATAATAGTAATAATAATAGTAATAATAATAGTAATAGTAATAATAATAATAATAATAATAATAATAATAATAATAATAATAATAATAATAATAATAATAATAATAATAATAGTAATAATACTATATCTGAGGCGTACTGATGCAGCTAATGGCATATCCTCAACGGACATAAGCCTCCAATACCCTTGCTCGAGGTCCTCCACCCCCCCGTGTCAGTCTCTCGCCTGATGATCGGGGCCACCGATGGAGCTCCTGAGGGCAAGACTGCACTAAGCCGAGGTTATTCCGCAGTCCCAGCAACCTCTTGCAAGACGTCACCGAATGTGCAAGTGCATACACCAAGCGCGGTTGCTAGAGCTGCCTCGAAACCCCACCCATAACAATCTGGTGTCTGCTGGGTCCTGGGCTATCAACCAGCATATGCGGAGTTTAAGATCTTTTACGCGCGCAACGACCCTCCTCCCCAGCATCTACCACAATAATAATAATAATAATAATAATAATAATAATAATAATAATAATAATAATAGTGTTTCTCTGTCAATGGCTGATGCATTTCTGCACATGCGCCTCCATCGTCTCACCCGTGAGGGGAGTACGAAGAATTGACGATAAGCTCTAATGACACCCCCGCAAGGGCAGTTCCAACACTTCCAGACGGGCCGGTATGTTCAATGAAAATACTGGTCCAGACGGATCGGTATGTTCAATGAAAATACTGGTGGCACCGACGGGAATCGAACTGGCGACAGGGCCCAGATGGTAGAACTTGACCACTGGGCTATCACGGTGTCCAAAAATAATAATAATAATAATAATAATAACAATAATAATAATAATAATAATAATAACAATAATAATAATAGTGTTTCTCTGTCAATGGCTGATGCAAATCTGCACATGCGCCTCCATCGTCTCACCCGTGAGGGGAGTACGAAGAATCGACGATAGGCTCTAATGACACCCCCGCACGGGCAGTTCCAACACTTCCAGACGGACCGGTATGTTCAATGAAAATACTGGTGGCACCGACGGGAATCGAACTGGCGACAGCGCCCAGATGGTAGAACTTGACCACTGGGCTATCACGGTGTCCAATAATAATAATAATAATAATAATAATAATAATAATAATAATAATAATAATCATAATAATAATAATAACAATAATAATAATAATAATAATAATAATAGTGCTTCTCTGTCAATGGCTGATGCATTTCTGCATATGCGCCTCCATCGTCTCACCCGTGAGGGGAGTACGAAGAATTGACGATAGGCTGTAATGACACCCCCGCAAGGGCAGTTCCAACACTTCCAGACGGACCGGTATGTTCAATGAAAATACTGGTCCAGACGGACCGGTATGTTCAATGAAAATACTGGTGGCACCGGCGGGAATCGAACTGGC